>CM042401.1:34463398-34555898 GCA_023634145.1 Thymallus thymallus
GTCTCTTTCTCCCACCACAGTATCTCTGTCTCTTTCTCCCACCACAGTATCTCTGTCTCTTTCTCCCACCACAGTATCTCTGTCTCTTTCTCCCACCACAGTATTTCTGTTTCTATCTCCCACCACAGTATCTCTCTCTTTCTTCCACCACAGTATCTCTGTCTCTTTCTCCCACCACAGTATTTCTGTTTCTATCTCCCACCACAGTATCTCTCTCTTTCTTCCACCACTGTATATCTCTCTTTCTCCCACCACAGTGTCTCTCTCTATCTCCCACCACAGTATCTCTCTCTATCTCCCACCACAGTATCTCTCTCTATCTCCCACCACAGTATCTCTCTCTATCTCCCACCACAGTATTTCTGTCTCTTTCTCCCACCACAGTATTTCTGTTTCTATCTCCCACCACAGTATCTCTCTCTTTCTCCCACCACTGTATCGCTCTCTCTATCTCCCACCACAGAATTTCTCTCTCCCACCACTGTATATCTCTCTTTCTTCCACCACTGTATATCTCTCTTTCTCCCACCACAGTGTCTCTCTCTATCTCCCACCACAGTATCTCTCTCTATCTCCCACCACAGTATCTCTCTCTATCTCCCACCACAGTATCTCTCTCTATCTCCCACCACAGTATTTCTGTCTCTTTCTTCCACCACAGTATTTCTGTCTCTTTCTCCCACCACAGTATTTCTGTCTCTTTCTCCCACCACTGTATATCTCTCTATATCCAACCACAGTATTTCTGTTTCTATCTCCCACCACAGTATCTCTCTCTATCTCCCACCACAGTATCTCTCTCTATCTCCCACCACAGTATTTCTCTCTCTATCTCCCACCACAGTATTTCTCTCTCTCTTCCTCCACAGTATTTCTCTTTCTTCCTCCACAGTATTTCTCTTTCTTCCTCCACAGTATTTCTCTCTCTATCTCCCACCACAGTATTTCTCTTTCTTCCTCCACAGTATTTCTCTCTCTATCTCCCACCACAGTATTTCTCTCTTTCTTCCTCCACAGTATTTCTCTCTCTATTTCCCACCACAGTATTTCTCTCTCTATCTCCCACCACTTTATCTCTGTCTTTCTCCCACCACAGTATCTCTCTCCATCGCCCACCACAGTATCTGCTGGTATGTGGGATGGGTGCATTGAATGGTGATGGAGTTGCTGTAAGGCTGCTTCCCAAATGGCACCCTATTCCGTATATAGTGCACTACGTTTGATCAGAGCCCTGGGCCCTTTGGGACCAAAGAGTCAACCATAGTGTTTACTGAAGCTGTAGAAATAGAGAGGTTAGATTGGTTAGCCCTGCTGCCATGACTGGATATTGGCAGACAAGAGGCTGTATGCTGTCGTAGAACACTGGGGGAAAGACTTGGAAATGTTTCAGTGTTTTTGGAACGACTCTCTCTAATTGACAAGACGAAGCAGCCGTGAAGCAGCCGTGAAGCAGCCGTGGAGTAGTGTGGAGGAAAAGAGAGGGATGGAGAGAGGCTCTTGAAGCTGAGCTCTTTGGATGAAGTGAGAGTAGTCAGGGTTTCTTCCTCCCCTTCACTTTCTCTTTCTGCATCTCTCGCTCTCCCCCCCCCCCCTCTCTCTCCCCCATCTCTCTCTTTATCTCTTTCCCTTCCTCCCTGTGCCCGCTGAAAAAGGTTCCAAGGCGACCTCTCCGTCTCTCAACCTGTGCTCGGATTAAAGGATTTGGAGGGAGGGAGGGAGGGAGGGAGAGGGAGAGGGGGAGAGAGGGAGAGGGGGAGAGAGAGAATCCCCTCCATGTCTTCACGGTGCATTGGTAACCACATAGAGGGTGTGTGTGTATTAGACACAGGTAGGGTTGCACATTTTGGTGAATATTCAGAGGTGGAAACTTTCTGTGGAAATATATGGGAATTAATATTAATACCATTTAAATGTAGATGTTTTTTTGCATTCGGTATATTTACCATATAATATGGAGGCAGAAATATAAACATTTTACCTTAAGTAGACATAATTGCTAATTATTATATCCTTCCAATAGAAAAAAACAAAAAAACAATTTAGTTACGAATTGAATAACTAAATTAAATGAGTTGACTCTTCACATGGGATGATTTCACTGAACAACAAAATAAAGGGAATATTTAATGATCCCCATCGCATCTCCCCAAAAAGTTTTAGACTTACATCTGTAAAATGATAGTCTAGAAACTAAAGCTTTGGTTGTCTTCCTCTCAGGCTTCCATGTTTTCTCCCTGGACTTCCTCAATGTCCACCTCTTGAACATCAGACTCAGAGGCCTCATCTTCACTGTCACTTTCCAACCTTGTTGAGGATGGCTCATTGTCAGGCTCAAAAAGCATCAAATTTGCCCGGATGGCCACCAATTTTTCAACCCTTGTATTGGTCAGTCTTTTGCGTGCTTTGGTGTGCGTGTTCCCAAACAAGGACCAGTTGCACTCTGAGGCGGCTGATGTTGGTGGGATTTGGAGGATGATGGAGGCAACAGGGGAAAGAGCCTCAGATCCACAAAGTCCCTTCCACCAGGTGGCTGATGAGACATGTTGGCACGACTGCCATATTGCATCTCCATCCCAAAGCCCTTGCTTAGAAGTGTACTTCGCCAGACTGCCAAGAACCTTGCCCTCATCCAGGCCAAGGTGGCGAGACACGGTAGTGATGACACCATAAGCCTTGTTGATCTCTGCTCCAGACAGGATGCTCTTGCCAGCATACTTGGGGTCCAACATGTATGCTGAGGCGTGTATGGGCTTCAGGCAGAAGTCTTCACGCTTTTTGATGCATTTCCGAACTGCATTTTCCTCTGGTTGGAGCAACAGTGAAGTGGGCAGGGCATTCATCAGCATTTCTCTGACTACGTGCCTCCATTGAGTCCCAAAAACGTTTTCTATAGATAAGGTGTCTGATTCATCATTTGCACCTCGAATAGAAGTAGAGGGACTTTTGTCAGAGGTTGCTTGTGAGAGCTGAGGGAACTTTATGCACTTGGCCAGATGATTCTGCATCTTTGTTGCATTCTTCACATATGATTTGTCACAGTATTTTCAAATGTACACAGCTTTTCCTTCTACATTAACTGCAGTGAAATGTCTCCACACATCAGATAGTGCCTGTGGCATTTTCCTGTAAAGATTAGGAAGAAATTAGTAAAAATTCCATGTACAGCTAGTTAAGCAGTTAGATTAATCAACTCCTTTGTAAGATAAAAGTTTTAAAATGAAATGTATGGAAACAGGTGAATTAACACTCCTCAGTTAGCAGGCTCAAGCAAGCTAAAACCCACATGGTAGCAAAAACGAACTATCAGAAATTGTTAGCAAGTTAGAAATGATTTAAACACACTTTGCTGTAGGATACTATTTACGAGTTAACAAAATATTTGTTTATGTCATATAAAATATATTCACCCCACCAAGTATTGTAATCAGAACTTACCAGAAAGCATGTAGTCCTTGGCTCAGACAGTGTAGTAGTGTGGGCTTAATAGCATCTCATTAGTGTGCAAGATGTTGAGAATCAGCTGTACATGTGATGGAAGAATGCAAATTGTGGATAATTTAACCAAAATATGCCACAAGACCTAGAATTCCCTCATGTGTATCCCACAAAAAAGGTTCACTGTTATAAGCTAACTTTTTTGATGAATTTAAGCAAAATTCCCAAAATTCCAGGGCTTAATTTCCTATGGGAAATTTCTGGAAATTTACCGGAAAGTGTCCGACCCTTTGCAAACCCTAGACACAGGGACCACGGGTAGCATAAGGGACATCTTTAAGTGTTGCGTGTGTTTTATGTATGTGTGTGTAACGTAGAGCAGGATATGTGTATAACATACAGTGGGGAGAACAAGTATTTGATACACTGCCAATTTTGCAGGTTTTCCCACTTACAAAGCATGTAGAAGTCTGTAATTTTTATCATAGGTACTCTTCAACTGTGAGTGACGGAATCTAAAACAAAAATCCAGAAAATCACATTGTATGATTTTTAAGTAATTAATTTGCATTTTATTGCATGACATAAGTATTTGATACATCAGAAAAGCAGAACTTAATATTTGTTACAGAAACCTTTGTTTGCAATTACAGAGATCATACGTTTCCTGTAGTTCTTGACCAGGTTTGCACACTCTGCAGCAGGGATTTTGGCCCAGTCCTCCATACAGTTCCTTCAGGTTTCGGGGCTGTCGCAAGGCAATACGGACTTTCAGCTCCCTCCAAAGATTTTCTATTGGGTTCAGGTCTGGAGACTGGCTAGGCCACTCCAGGACCTTGAGATGCTTCTTACGGAGCCACTCCATAGTTGCCCTGGCTGTGTGTTTCGGGTCATTGTCATGCTGGAAGACCCAGCCACGACCCATCTTCAATGCTCTTACTGAGGGAAGGAGGTTGTTGGCCAAGATCTCGCGATACATGGCCCCATCCATCCACCCCTAAATACGGTGCAGTCGTCCTGTCCCCTTTGCAGAAAAGCATCCCCAAAGAATGATGTTTCCACCTCCATGCTTCACGGTTGGGATGGTGTTCTTGGGGTTGTACTCATCCTTCTTCTTCCTCCAAACACGGCGAGTGGAGTTTACACCAAAAAGCACTATTTCTGTCTCATCAGACCACATGACCTTCTCCCATTCCTCCTCTGGATCATCCAGATGGTCATTGGCAAACTTCAGACGGGCCTGGACATGCACTGGCTTGAGCAGGGGGACCTTGTGTGCGCTGCAGGATTTTAATCCATGACGGCGTAGTGTGTTACTAATGGTTTTCTTTGAGACTGTGGTCCCAGCTCTCTTCAGGTCATTGACCAGGTCCTGCCGTGTAGTTCTGGGCTGATCCCTCACCTTCCTCATGATCATTGATGCCCCACGGGGTGAGATCTTGCATGGTGCACCAGACCGAGGGAGATTGACCATCATCTTGAACTTCTTCCATTTTCTAATAATTGCGCCAACAGTTGTTGCCTTCTCACCAAGCTGCTTGCCTATTGTCCTGTAGCCCATCCCAGCCTTGTGCAGGTCTACAATTTTATCCCTGATGTCCTTACACAGCTCTCTGGCCTTGGCCATTGTGGAGAGGTTGGAGTCTGTTTGATTGAGTGTGCAGACAGGTGTCTTTTTATACAGGTAACGAGTTCAAACAGGTGCAGTTAATACAGGTAATGAGTGGAGAACAGGAGGGCTTCTTAAAGAAAAACTAACAGGCCTGTGAGAGACGGAATTCTTACTGATTGGTAGATGATCAAATACTTATGTCATGCAATAAAATGCAAATTAATTATTTAAAAATCATACAATGTGATTTTCTGGATTTTTGTTTTAGATTCCGTCTCTCACAGTTGAAGTGTACCTATGATAAAAATTACAGACCTCTACATGCTTTGTAAATAGGAAAACCTGCAAAATTGTCAGTGTATCAAATACTTGTTCTCCCCACTGTAGATGATGCAAATAACCCAACCAGTGTGCTATTGACCACCCTGCTCTAGGTGGGTATTGGAAATAACCCAGCCAGTGTGCGAGTCACCACCCTGCTCTACGAGGGTACTGGGTTGTTTTCCCAGCCACAGACGCTGGAGGAGGGACCCTAATCTGGCAACTGCCCTCTAGCCCCGAGGACAGGATGAAAGTGAGACTTAATACTCCTCTTGCCAAGGTGAAGCTCTGTAGGATTTACTCTCCCACCTGACTCAGACACACAGACAGAGACAGACATTCAGATGGACAAAAGGACGGACAGACGGACGAAAGGACAGACACACAGACACACGGACAGGCCAGACAGACAGGCCAGACGGGCGGACGGGCAGACAGACGGGCAGACAGACGGGCAGACAGACGGGCAGACAGACGGGCAGACAGATAGATGGAAGGACAGACAGACAGACAGACAGACAGACAGACAGACACGGACAGACAGACGGGCAGACAGATAGATGGAAGGACAGACATACAGACAGACAGACAGACACGGACAGACACAGACGGGCAGACACAGACAGACAGACGGGCAGACACAGACAGACAGACGGGCAGACACAGACAGACAGACGGGCAGACACAGACAGACAGACGGGCAGACACAGACAGACAGACAGACAGACGGAAGGACAGACAGACAGACGGAAGGACAGACAGACAGACAGACGGAAGGACAGACACATGGACGGACGGACGGACGGACGGACGGACGGACGGACAGACACAGTAGAAAAGTCAAGTATGTTGCTATTATTTTGTTTGTGTGGATCTGCTTGGGTGGGCACACCGGCAAAATCCTCGGGTGAGAGACTACCTGTATAGGGGTGCTGAGCTCACAAATCCGAGACAGAATGGTGCTTGGAAACACACACACCCCAGGCTCACACATCCTCGATAAGCAGAAGCATGCAGAGGACAACTAAAGGGCCGAGCTTTAAGGATTTGACATAGTCTGGAGTGCTGCTGCTCCCTTCACCTGCAGAGGTTCACAAAGTACACCTGCTCCATCACGTTCTAAAACATCCACAGTACACCTGCTCCATCACGTTTTAAAACATCCACAGTACACCTGCTCCATCACGTTTTAAAACATCCACAGTACACCTGCTCCATCACGTTTTAAAACATCCACAGTACACCTGCTCCATCACGTTTTAAAACATCCACAGTACACCTGCTCCATCACGTTTTAAAACATCCACAGTACACCTGCTCCATCACGTTTTAAAACATCCACAGTACACCTGCTCCATCACGTTTTAAAACATCCACAGTACACCTGCTCCATCACGTTTTAAAACATCCACAGTACACCTGCTCCATCACGTTTTAAAACATCCACAGTACACATGTTCCATCACGTTTTAAAACGTCCACAGTACACATGTTCCATCACGTTTTAAAACGTCCACAGTACACATGTTCCGTCATGTTTTAAAACGTCCACAGTACACCTGCTCCGTCATGTTTTAAAACATCCACAGTACACCTGCTCCATCACATTTTAAAACGTCTACAGTACACCTGCTCCATCACGTTTTAAAACGTCTACAGTACACCTGCTCCATCACGTGTTAAAACGTCTACAGTACACCTGCTCCATCACGTGTTAAAACGTCTACAGTACACCTGCTCCATCACGTTTTAAAACATCCACAGTACACCTGCTCCATCACGTTTTAAAACGTCTACAGTACACCTGCTCCATCACATTTTAAAACGTCTACAGTACACCTGCTCCATCACGTTTTAAAACATCCACAGTACACCTGCTCCATCACGTTTTAAGTCATCCAAAGTACACCTGCTCCATCACATTTTAAAATGTCCACAAACTCCATAGAACCCAGGCAAAGCATCTGGATCCAGGTTCCTGCTGTCCGTGGTGCTGAAACCATAGAATTAGGCATTAGAATACTAGAATGGTCATGATGGTCTAAAGGCCAGCCATTTTGGTCAGGGAGTTGGTCAACCATGGTTAATGAATTTGAATAATTTATCTGCACTGTATGTTTGTTAGCTAGCTAGCCAGCCAGTTTTAGAGGAAGGATTCCATAATTTTTCAAATGAACTGGGAATATGCCAACATTTCATTCAAGCAATGCAGTCAATCCACAGCCATAATACACTGACTGAAATCAGTAGATGATAGGGCTTAGAGTTGTAAATGCAGCAAGTACTGATATTGTATCACATAATAGCACTCGCAGCTTTCTAGGAAAACAAAAAAGTAGACATTTATGGTCTGTTTACATGTATTCTATAAGCTATTTATACAGAACATTGGTATAAAACTCGTATAAACTGTATTTATAATTTACTACTGCCATCCTGCCACTCTCTACTACTGCCATTCTGCCATCCTGCCACTCTCTACTACTGCCATTCTGCCATCCTGCCACTCTCTATTACTGCCATTCTGCCATCCTGCCACTCTCTACTACTGCCATTCTGCCATCCTGCCACTCTCTACTACTGCCATTCTGCCATCCTGCCACTCTCTACTACTGCCATTCTGCCATCCTGCCACTCTCTACTACTGCCATTCTGCCATCCTGCCACTCTCTACTACTGCCATTCTGCCATCCTGCCACTCTCTACTACTGCCATTCTGCCATCCTGCCACTCTCTACTACTGCCATTCTGCCATCCTGCCACTCTCTATTACTGCCATTCTGCCATCCTGCCACTCTCTACTACTGCCATTCTGCCATCCTGCCACTCTCTACTACTGCCATTCGGCCTCTACTGCCATCCTCTACTACTACCATCCTGCCACTCTCTACTACTGCCATCCTGCCATCCTCTACTACTGCCATAAATTCCAATTAGACTGGATTTCTCCCTGACCAATATATCTGCCATTTTCACCCCATGCTGGAACTTTGAGGGTTTATAATATAGCACCTCTAGTAATTTAACAGGATCTCTATGGCTGAAACGTGTCTGGATGCAGGTAGCTGCTATCCATAGTTCTGAAACATTGTCTGGCTTCAGGTAACCACTGTCTATGGTGCTGAAACCTTGTCTTACTTCATGTAACTGCTTTCCATTGTGCTGAAATCTTGTCTGGCTTCAGGTAACCACCGTCCATGGTGCTGAACCATTTAATAGGACCTTATTTGGTTTCATGGCTGATCAGTATTCACCAGAGGAAGCACAGGTTAACAGATCCACACATGCTAAAGGAATGGCCTGAGGGTAAGTGTGACATGACATTCATTCATTTCTAAGGATACCCGATAACTCCCAACAGGCCATTTGGATTGGACCCTGAGGATTGTGTGAAGGCTCCAGGGGGGATTTTTGGAATGTGTGTATGTATGTGGATACACATTTGTGTGTGATTGTATGTGTTTGTGTGCACACGCATTTGTGTGTGTGTCATGATGTTCCACTGTATTGTAGTGGGGAGATCGTTCTGATGTAGTACACGTGTTTGTGTGTGTGTCATGATGTTCCACTGTATTGTAGTGGGAGAGATCATTCTGATGCAGTACATCTCACTGTATTGTAGTGGGAGAGATCATTCTGATGCAGTACATCTCACTGTATTGTAGTGGGAGAGATCATTCTGATGCAGTACATCTCACTGTATTGTAGTGGGAGAGATCATTGTGATGCAGTACATCTCACTGTATTGTAGTGGGAGAGATCATTCTGATGCAGTACATCTCACTGTATTGTAGTGGGAGAGATCATTCTGATGCAGTACATCTCACTGTATTGTAGTGGGAGAGATCATTCTGATGCAGTACATCTCACTGTATTGTAGTGGGAGAGATCATTCTGATGCAGTACATCTCACTGTATTGTAGTGGGAGAGATCGTTGTGATGCAGTACATCTCACTGTATTGTAGTGGGAGAGATCGTTGTGATGCAGTACATCTCACTGTATTGTAGTGGGAGAGATCATTCTGATGCAGTACATCTCACTGTATTGTAGTGGGAGAGATCATTCTGATGCAGTACATCTCACTGTATTGTAGTGGGAGAGATCATTCTGATGCAGTACATCTCACTGTATTGTAGTGGGAGAGATCATTCTGATGCAGTACATCTCACTGTGTGCCTCATGGGCCATGAAACAGGGGTCAGCCTCTCCTCAGAGAGAACGGCTTCACTCTGACACGCTGTGTGCTGAAACTAATCCTCTATTTAGCTCCTACTCACCCCTGACCAAAGAAACATGCATGAAAACAGTGCTAGACATACTGTAGCCCTGTCACACTGGGCACAGACGGCAGTTCTACATCTAGCTCTGCTTTACATTCCATTGAGTTGTCAGCTGACGTGTGTATTCATGTGGAAATCAACACATTTGAACCATGTTATTGAATTTCTGTTAAAAGTTGAATGGCAACAGAAATTCATGAAATTCCTTTACGTTGATGAGTTTTTGCATCCAATCAGTTTTCTACGTTGATTCAATGTCATCAGAAGGGAAAACAGCATGTTTTTGGTTAAAATTATGTGGAAACTAGTTGGTGTCCTGTGGAGTAGCTGATAGCTAGGCGTGGTTTCAAACAGGGGATGTTGTTGGTACCGAAAATGTCTATGTGTTTGTCTCTCTGTGTGTCTGTTTGTGTGTGTGTGTGTCTGTTTGTTTGTCTGTGTGTGTGTGTGTGTGTGTGTGTGTGTGTCTTCCTCTGTCTCTGGGTGTGTGTCTGTCTGTCTCTGGGTGTCTGTCTGTCTGTCTCTGGGTGTCTGTCTGTCTGTCTGTCTCTGTGTGTGTGTGTCTCTGTCTCTGTGTGTGTGTGTGTCTCTGTATCTGTGTGTGTGTCTCTGTATCTGGGTGTGTGTCTCTGTATCTGGGTGTGTGTCTCTGTATCTGGGTGTGTGTCTGTCTGTCTCTGGGTGTGTGTCTGTCTGTCTGTGTCTGTCTGTCTGTGTCTGTCTCTGGGTGTCTGTCTCTGGGTGTGTGTCTGTCTGTCTGTCTCTGGGTGTGTGTGTGTCTGTCTGTCTCTGGGTGTGTGTCTGTCTGTCTGTCTCTGGGTGTGTGTCTGTCTGTCTGTCTCTGGGTGTGTGTCTGTCTGTCTGTCTCTGGGTGTGTGTGTGTGTGTCTGTCTGTCTGTCTCTGGGTGTGTGTCTGTCTGTCTGTCTGTCTCTGGGTGTGTGTCTGTCTGTCTGTCTCTGGGTGTGTGTCTGTCTGTCTGTCTGTCTGTCTGTCTGTCTGTCTGTCTGTCTGTCTGTCTGTCTCTCTGGGTGTGTGTCTGTCTGTCTGTCTGTCTGTCTGTCTGTCTGTCTGTCTGTCTGTCTGTCTGTCTGTCTGTCTGTCTGTCTGTCTGTCTGTCTGTCTCTGGGTGTGTGTGTGTGTGTGTGTCTGTCTGTCTGTCTCTGGGTGTGTGTGTGTGTGTCTGTCTGTCTGTCTCTGGGTGTCTGTCTGTCTGTCTGTCTGTGTCTGTCTGTCTGTCTCTGAGTGTGTATCTGTCTGTCTGTCTGTCTGTCTGTCTCTGGGTGTGTCTGACTCAGTGAGAGAGAGCGCTGAGCGTGACAGTTTGTTTTGGAGATTTGGAGCAGAACGAGACTCCATCGGGGGTCCCAGAGGCGTTCTGTATGGATCGCATCCCCCCTTCCTACCCTCCCCCTTTCCCACCTCTCTCTCTCCCTCCCTCCCTCCCTCCCTAGGATGTAAGGAGCGATGCGCAAGGCAAATTAATTACAATGAAACATATTTTTGTGTTTCTACACACTTAGTTAGGAGGAGGAATTAGTTTTTGGAGAGCCGTGTGTGTGTGTGTGTGTGTGTGTGTGTGTGTGTGTGTGTGTGTGTGTGTGTGTGTGTTCCACGTTATATACCTGTATCTCGGGGGTTCCATGATAGAGTGATTAAAGGAGCAAACCATGTCACCGTGGAGTGTTTGTCTCTCCACCTCCATGGGGCCCCGGTGCCAGGGAACTGAAGTGTTGCAAATCACAGGAAATAAAAATCACAGGAAATAAAAAGAGATCATCAAATAATTTATCATTATTATTATTATTATTATTATTATTATTATTATAACCTTTTCTAAGCAACCACAGTCCTGGAGATAGGTGGTTTTGTGTTTACCCTAGCATGTATGGCAACGTTAGAAGTCACACAGTATGTTTACACACACTAGATATTATTTGATGTAGATTAGATTCTGAGGCTGACTGGTTGTAGGGTCTATTGTCTAGTGCTCCATTACTCTGAGCCTAACCACCAATACCCAGACTAAGGCTCTAGCTATTCACTGTGCTGACAAAGGGAGGGAGAGGGGAAGAGAGAGAGAGAGAGAGAGACAGAGACAGGGGAAAAGGAAGAAGGAGATTGAACGTTATGTTGAGAGAATGTTTTCAGAGCAATAGAGAGAGAGACTGAACCATGTTCATTTTAATTAATCTCTTCTGTTAACATTGTATTTTTAGCTTCATTGTGAAGCGCGGTGCATCTGGTCGCCATCACCCCAGGGGGCCGCACATACTCCTGCTCTCTCTCTCTCTCTCTCTCTCTCTCTCTCTCTCCCCCCCCTGTTCTTCTATGCTGAGCCGGGAGTCTAATTATATTTGCACTTCATTCACAGATCAGGTAACAGAGGTGCCGGGGCTGCTAGAGAGACCGAGCCACGATCTCCCTCTCTTTCTGATAGGATAGTAAAGGCAGGCAACCCAAGCACAACAGTTTTAAAGGTCAACTGCCCCTTAGAACAAACTTCTCTGGTTTTAAACGGCCTTGATAAAGTGGCATCGATATGAGTCAGAAAAATACATTCTAGTGTCAAAATAGATAGTGTAAATAAGATAATTTTGGTTATAAAGTCAGTCACTACCAAAACTGAGTTTTGTAAGTGAGTTAGTCACGACTTACTGGAGGGTTGGGTATGGATTTCGATCATGCCCACTTTCCCAGTGCCCGCTAACACGAGAGAAGCAGCTGTGCTGGTTGCGCTCTATCAGCTGGATGGGCTCTATCAGCTGGATGGGCTCTATCAGCTGGTTGCGCTCCTATCAGCTGGATGCGCTCCTATCAGCTGGATGCGCTCCTATCAGCTGGATGCGCTCCTATCAGCTGGATGCGCTCCTATCAGCTGGATGCGCTCCTATCAGCTGGATGCGCTCCTATCAGCTGCATGCGCTCCTATCAGCTGGATGCGCTCCTATCAGCTGGATGCGCTCCTATCAGCTGGATGCGCTCCTATCAGCTGGTTGTTTGTGCTCTATCCAATCATAGCAGCCAGAACCTCCAGACAGTGAGACAGATCTGCCCATTACACAGCTCCTCAGACAACAGTCGCCAATGTTATGTTTTAACCCCTAGGCCCGTTATGGAGTGGCCACATGCTGATGTGTTTGGTAGTGATCACTCCAGTCTGACACTTTTTTGGGCAAAATGAGAATTGAGGTGATCAGAGCGTACTTGTTTACCAACTTGTCAATATTCCAAAACCCATTAGCGAAACTGTTGTGTCACCGTGTGACCTGTTTAGTAACATGATTCACTGACAGACACACTCTGGTTATAGATAGTAAGAAAGTTATTTAAAAAAACAGCACCGAAGCACACACGTCTCCACTCGCTGGTGACTTGATAAGCTGATTGAGGCCCGGCTGCTCAATGTGCCTGCTAGCTAATACTTCCTAGCTTCATTAAAAAACACAGAGTTGGAACTGATTTTGGGCACTGGTGATAAACAGCGTGTAGCTGGTGTTTTATTTAAGATAGTTTGACAGCTGATGAGGAAGTTGTAGACGTGGTATTGTTCTCAGAAATCAGTCCTGAGCACGCAGCCAGACTTTCATGACTCCATAGACTGTATGCAGTGCAGATGACTAGTTTTTCATGCAAATGTTTTTACTTGAGAAATACTGTACCAAACACCTTTGCTAGATGTAAAATTGTATGTAAAATTGCAAGTCCTGCTCTGCAAAAACATCTCAATGAATTACAGTTTTCTTGATTTATTCAGACTATTTTAAGTAAGTGACTGTTTTGAGGAAGTGGCTATGTTGTTGCTACGGTGACTCAGGAGGGACAAACAACAGTACCTGCCAGGGTACAATATGCGAGCATAACACACCCACATTAAACCACTGCAGTGGACTAAACCAGTGAGTGTTTCTTGGTGGTCTTAAACAAAAGTATACACCTCACAAACCTCTGGTTATGGTCTTAAAAAAAAGAAGACACCTGTACCATGTCAGGTATAGTGTTGAAATGTATTCAATTTCGAGTTTGCATCCCTATATTTAAATACTACATAATCACAGAAGACTGAAATATAACAAAACCGTTTGACATAGAAACACTAGATTTTCGACATTTTTTTTGTTTATAATTTGAAATTATGACATATTAATATCGTTCCCCCCATGATGCCACTAGAGGGCAATTTGGTCATTTGACTGAAGGAAAAGGATTTTAGAGTGAGGATATAGGATCAGGCTTTTAGAATATAATACATATTTATGGTATGGACATGCAGGACCTGATTCTTGATCAGCACTCCTACTCTTGAGATACTTGATACAGTCCTGATGTCCCTTTCACCCTAACTGTGGATATAATGTGGACAAAGGGGGTCTTGTAGCCTTGGACGCCGGCTTAAAATGGCTGACCCTCTCTCTCTCTTTCTCTCTCTCTGTGTCTCTCTCTCTCTGTGTCGCTCTCGCTCTCTCTCTCGCTCTCTCTCTCTCTCTCTCTCTCTCTCTCGCTCTCTCTCTCGCTCTCTCTCTCGCTCTCTCTCTCGCTCTCTCTCGCTCTCTCTCTCGCTCTCTCTCTCTGTCTCGCTCTCTCTCTCTTTCTGTGTCGCTCTCTCTCTCTCTCTCCCTCTTTCTCTTTCTTCCTCTTTCTCTCTGTTTATACTCTCTACCTCCATCTCTCTGGCTGTTCTCAGTTTGCCCGTCCCCAGTGGAGAGGTGGTGATGGTGTGAAAAGCAGAATGTCACCACAAAATAGCACATTGTTGTCATTACGGCCACACCATGTCCCACAGGTCAGGAGTGTTTTGGGTCAGATTGGAACAACTCATGACCTTCACTTGGACATTATAAAAGGGGTTTATAGGACTTGTTTTGTTTCTATTAATGATATTGGCTCTTCTAAAGCATAGCAGATAGGTCAGGCTCTACTCTGCTCTAGGTGTGTCCTCCCTGCAAGGTGTTCAGACTCTTTCTTGTGATCAGTCTGGTTCAGGGGCCATTTTAATTAGAGTATGTGTGAGGTAATCTAAGTGTAGTGTGTATTGTGCTTGAGTTAAATGTGTAGCGTTGAGTGTGTGTGTGTTTTTAATGTGTGTGTGTGTGTGTGTGTGTGTGTGTGTGTGTGTGTGCTTGTGGGTGTGTTTGTTTATGTCTGTGTTTTTGTGTGCGCTTGCATGCCCATGTGTGTGTCCGTGCGTGTGTGTGCGTTTGGTTTCTGTATCAGTGCCCGTGTTGATGTGGCACTGAGCTGGCTGCAGAGGGGCTGTTTGGTTGGGTCTCAGCTGCCAGCATGGCAACACAGATGACTGAGCAGGCAGTCATTGGCCCAGCTAGTGTGAGAGGAAGTCTGTTAGGATTCTATCATCTCTGACTTTTAACAATGAAAGTACTGTGGATAGTTGCAAATGGCATGCTTGGACAAGATGTGTAGTGTGTTTTGGGTTACAAAATTCCAGTAACTTTCGGTAAATTTCCAGGTTGTCCAAAAACCCAGGTTTACCGGACTACAAGATTTCTGGAGAAGCTGGGAATTTTGGGAAAGTTGTGCACCATACAGCAATGCTGCATTCAACCGCACCAGTGATCCATGCAGTGCAAAAAAAAGTTTAAACAACCTAGCTACAGTTATTTGGAGTTATTAAATACTTTTGGATTAGGGTCGCATCATATTATGCACATCTGCAAGCATAGCAACAAAGACTAGTATTTTTCAGATACTAGAAAATGTTATTATTACATTTGGAACAGGGCACAGATTTTGTACCCTGTGGTCTACTAGCCCGGCTGGCCAATGCCCCAAATCCTTCAATTCATCCCTCTTTTATATACATTATAGGCACTGGCGTACCGGACCCCCGCACTGTAGGGGATCCATGAGCTCTTGGGGCCCATGCCCCTGTCGCCAGGATCTCGTCACAGTATCTCTGTGCATTCAAATTGCCATGGATAAAATGCAATTGTGTTTGTTGTCCGTAGCTTATGCCTGCCCACACCATAACCCCACCACCACCATGGGGCACTCTGTTCACAACGTTGACATCAGCAAACCGCTCGCCCACACAACACCATACACGCTGTCTGCCATCTGCCCGGTACAGTTGAAACCGGGATTCATCCGGGAAGAGCACACTTGTCCAGCGTGCCAGTGGCCTCCGAACGTGAGCATTTTGCCCACTGAAGTTAGTTATGACGTCGAACTGCAGTCAGGTCAAGACCCTGGTGAGGATGACGAGCACACAGATGAGCTTCCCTGAGACGGTTTCTGACAGTTTGTGCAGAAATGTTTTGGTTGTGCAAACCCACAGTTTCATCAGCTGTCTGATTGGCTGGTCTCAGACGATCCCGCAGGTGAAGAAGCCGGATGTGGAGGTCCTGGGCTGGCGTGGTTACACGTGGTCTGCGGTTGTGAGGCCGGTTGGATGTACTGCCATATTCTCTAAAATGACGTTGAAGGCGGCTATGGTAGAGAAATTAACATTTAATTATCTGGCAACAGTTTTGGTGGACATTCCTGCTGTCGGCATGCTAATTGCACGGTCCCTAAAAACTTGAGATATCTGTGGCATTGTGTTGTGTGACAAAACTGCACATTTTCCCCAAGGTGCACCTGTGTAATGATCATGCTGTTTAATCAGCTTCTTGATATGCCACACCAGTCAGGTGGATGGATTATGGACATTTTCTGGTATCTTTTCTTTCAGCTCAACATGGGACCAACACTTTATATGTTGCGTTTTTATATATATTTTTCAGTATATTTATTTCTTGGGCTTCAAGAATCTGACTGATCAAAGTACCTCAAGCCTTGAAAAATAAATCATTTAACTGATTGAAAGTAAGGGGATATTGGTGAACAAATGCCATGGTCAAGGCTACGGAAAGAGATGAACTGTGTACTATAGAAAGCTCAGGGGACAGGTCATCTGGATACTGGACAGGTCGTCTGGATACTGGACAGGTCGTCTGGATACTGGACAGGTCGTCTGGATACTGGACAGGTCGTCTGGATACTGGACAGGTCGTCTGGATACTGGACAGGTCGTCTGGATACCCTGACAGGTCGTCTGGATACCCTGACAGGTCGTCTGGATACTGGACAGGTCGTCTGGATACTGGACAGGTCGTCTGGATACCCTGACAGGTCGTCTGGATACTGGACAGGTCGTCTGGATACCCTGACAGGTCGTCTGGATACCCTGACAGGTCGTCTGGATACTGGACAGGTCGTCTGGATACTGGACAGGTCGTCAGGATACTGGACAGGTCGTCTGGGTACTGGACAGGTCGTCTGGATACTGGACAGGTCGTCTGGATACTGGACAGGTCGTCAGGATACTGGACAGGTCGTCTGGATACTGGACAGCCAATAAATTGGCAGAAGCAAACAGATTATCCTGATTATAATAAACAGTTCTTGAGGGCTCAAATTAAAAAACGTTTTTGTTCATACTAGTGAACCAGCATTTAAGTTGTGTGGTTGCAATATCAACAGTCCCTTATCTCTGGTATATCTTGGCCTGCATCATTCTAGACTAAGTTTAAATAGTGTGCAGCACAATGGAGAGAGCTTGAAGACGGCTCATGTCACGCAGGTTCAGATAGTCTACACAGGACAGTTGTTTTAAAAAATGTTCTTAGTATGCTTATTTATTATTATTATTTATTTTTACAATCTGCAATGTTTCCTCCAGCCAGCAGTTTAAATGTCAGCCATGCGACACCATGTATAGCTTCGTGAAATGTTAGGCGTAACATGAGGAAATGATGACCAATAAACATGTATCCATTAGCTACAGCAAAGCTATAGGCTACATGCCCTGGCACCACATTGGCTGTCTGGCTGACACATTCTATATGTTAGATTTTTTTTTTCATTTTAGGGAAAGGGACGGGGTGGGAAGACGGGGACTTCGACCTTGTGGGAGGGAGGGGGGAGAAACGGCGTTATGCCAGTGATTTATAAGGACATTTTGTGTAGCATTACTTCAGTGTCTGCCTCATGGACATTGAATCATTGGCACTTGTTATCTCCGAGTTTCTATATACCATTGTGTGTCGTCTGCTCTGTTACTTTAGACACAGTGTCGTAGAACTCATTGCCAGTCTTTCTGTGGTCATCTGGTGCAGAGTTGCGTCACCAGCGAGCACTGGGATGTTTGCCCGGCGTGCCTGGCTCAATCTGTCCCTCATATGGTGCTGTTGGGCGGTCCAGAGGGAGAGCGCTGGCCCTGGTCCAGCCGTGCCCAGGCCTGTTTCCTTCCCCTTGGGCCCGGGTCTGTCCTCACAACCCCTGTCTGGGGCCTGGAGCCATAGAGGAGGCCTCCAGGGCCGGACCACTGGGGGTTTGTTTGGTGCAGAACACGACTGCCTCAAATGTTTCTGGTTTTTCTCCTTTCTTTTTGAACATGGTATCTTTTTACAGAGCAAGTAGAGGTGGGAGTGGAGAGGAAGTTGTGTGTGTGTTGGTGTGTGCCTTTGCCATTTACTACTAATGTTGTAAAATATTTAGTTTTCCTTTGTCTAGTGAGAGATGTACTGCGTAACTCAAGGTATCCAGAGTTATATTTGATTAGAAGAGGAAGTTGTCATTCCTCAGTTTTCTGCAGAGGGTGGGTGTATTTGATTAGAAGAGCAGTTTTCTCCTCTTCCTCCCTCTGTCTTTCTTCTTATTTATCCTCTCTCTCAAATCCTCTTCTTAGTTTTCCATTTCCTCCTCACCCTCTCCTTCTCCTCCCTCCTCACCCCTCTTCTCCTCCCTCCTCACCCCTCTCCTCCTCCCTCCTCACCCCTCTCCTCCTCCCTCCTCCTCCTCACCCTCACACCTCTCCTCCTCCCTCCTCCTCCTCCCTCCTCACCCCTCTCCTCCTCCCTCCTCACCCCTCTCCTCCTCCCTCCTCACCCCTCTCCTTCTCCCTCCTCACCCCTCTCCTTTTTTCTGCTTTCTGCACTCTCCTTTCTTTCCACTTTGCCTAGCTATATCCTAGCTATATCCTAGCTATATCTGCATGTCTTTATTTTGGGTGTGTGGGCGTTCTCCTGTCACAACCAGCTGTGTTCTGTCTGTCTGTCTGTCTGTCTGTCTGTCTGTCTGTCTGTCTGTCTGTCTGTCTGTCTGTCTGTCTGTCTGTCTGTCTGTCTGTCTGTCTGTCTGTCTGTCTGTCTGTCTGTCTGTCTGTCTGTCTGTCTGTCTGTCTGTCTGTCCATGCTAGAGTTCTGCAGATCTTACATGTCAATCTTCCAGCCTGTCGAGTATAAAGAGGGCCTTTTCATTGTTCTAATGGACAAGTGGGGAAGATACTGGGTGTTTGAATCAGTGTATTTGAACACATAACGTTATATAGGGAACATCAGGGAAAGCCTTGACTTCTTGAAAGTTCGACAGGGCTGCAGTTTCTCTCCCTTTGGCAAAAAGGCAATGTTTAAAAAAAATAAGACGTAATAAGGTAAAATGGGTGCCATATTCAATATTAGGGCTGATACTCCGTTGAAAGCTATATGTGCAGTAAATGTATTCAGCGGTATATGTGTACTATGGGATATTCTGTATTCAGCGGTATATGTGTACTATGGGATATTCTAGAATATTATCTTGTTGTCTAAGCAGTGTCTCAAAGTGACTGGCATGTTACCGGTCCTTCCATGTGACTACTGGAGTCTATAGTGGTTCAATTCATAGCCCCAGGGGTTACTAAGGGTTCTAAATAGGGAGGGTAGCCCCAGGGGTTACTAAGGGGTTCTACATAGTGAGGGTAGCCCCAGGGGTTACTAAGGGTTCTAAATAGGGAGGGTAGCCCCAGGGGTTACTAAGGGTTCTAAATAGGGAGGGTAGCCCCAGGGGTTACTAAGGGGTTCTACATAGGGAGGGTAGCCCCAGGGGTTACTAAGGGTTCTAAATAGGGAGGGTAGCCCCAGGGGTTACTAAGGGTTCTAAATAGGGAGGGTAGCCCCAGGGGTTACTAAGGGGTTCTACATAGGGAGGGTAGGCCCAGGGGTTACTAAGGGGTTCTACATAGGGAGGGTAGGCCCAGGGGTTACTAAGGGGCGGGGTTAGAGAAGTAGAATGTGATCTTGCGTGATCAGGATGGTCAAACGATGCTGGGTGGGTAACTATTGTTAACCTTCTGAATCACAGACAGACTAACCAATTAAAATGGATTGCAAAGAACAAGAAATGTGAAATAGATTGTCTCTGGTTCAGTGGGACAAGGTTACCTCCCATGGTTCAGTGGGACAAGGTTACTTCCCATGGTTCAGTGGAACAAGGTTACCTCCCATGGTTCAGTGGGACAAGGTTACCCATCCTCCCAGTTCTCTTCCTCTTGGTTTTGACTGGCTCGTGCTGACAGGTCTGTTTTGGTAGGAGGGCCCTTATTAAGGCCAATAAGAGGAGATGACTGTCATGGCGCCTTTAATTCATGTCATCTCACTCTCTCTGTACCAAAGTAATAATGGTCTGACAGGACAGACCAAAACTATCTTGTATTTTAGTATATAGAGAAGGAAAGATATAATGTAGTGTGTGTGTGTGTGTAGTCCTTTCAGTGTGTGTGTTCAGCTAATTTGATTAAACTGATTAGATGAGTCTGATTAGATTAAACTGATTAGATGAGTCTGATTAGATTAAACTGATTTGATTAAACTGATTAGATGAGTCTGATTAGATTAAACTGATTAGATGAGTCTGATTAGATTAAACTGATTAGATGAGTCTGATTAGATTAAACGGATTAGATGAGTCTGATTAGATTAAACGGATTAGATGAGTCTGATTAGATTAAACGGATTAGATGAGTCTGATTAGATTAAACGGATTAGATGAGTCTGATTAGATTAAACGGATTAGATGAGTCTGATTAGATTAAACGGATTAGATGAGTCTGATTAAGATTAAACGGATTAGATGAGTCTGATTAGATTAAACGGATTAGATGAGTCTGATTAGATTAAACGGATTAGATGAGTCTGATTAGATTAAACTGATTAGATGAGTCTGATTAGATTAAACTGATTAGATGTGTCTGAGATCTGTGGTGTCTTATTTAAACCCCCGGCCATGTGCCGATGTGACACGTACCCCTGATTTAATACTTTAGACATAAAAATGCATTTTGGGTGATTACAGCTAGTGTAAAGTGTCATGAAGAAGTGGCGGCACAATTTCTCAGCACAAAGGAATTAACTACATACACTATATATTCAAAAGTATGTGGACACCCCTTTAAATTAGTAGATTTGGCTATTTCAGCCACCCCAGAATATTTTATTCTTATCGAAGTTCCCAAATGTGTTCATTGAAACCAGTCACTGTGTTGCCTAGGGTCTGAATTCCGAGACTATTGGCCTATTGCGTCACCCTTAAAATCAACATAATCAGTCACATTTTCCTGTTCCAGTCTGTCTGTTTTTAATCTTTCTGACAGGCAAGTGAAGTCAAAAGGGAATGTAGAGAAGGAATATTAATTGCACAAAGACTCAAAACGGAGATGAAAAGCTAGAAGTGCTACTGATATGTCAGGAGTTTGGAAGGAAAATGAAACGCATGGCATGTAGGAATCTTGGATGGATCCAATTAAATTGATTGCCAGTGTGGAGATGATCGGGACTGACAAAACGCTGAGCGCAGCTTGTTCTGGGGTGAGAGCAGAGATCCTGCTAGCTTGTTCTGGGGTGAGAGCAGAGATCCTGCTAGCTTGTTCTGGGGTGAGAGCAGAGATCCCGCTAGCTTGTTCTGGGGTGAGAGCAGAGATCCCGCTAGCTTGTTCTGGGGTGAGAGCAGAGATCCCGCTAGCTTGTTCTGGGGTGAGAGCAGAGATCCCGCTAGCTTGTTCTGGGGTGAGAGCAGAGATCCCGCTAGCTTGTTCTGGGGTGAGAGCAGAGATCCCGCTAGCTTGTTCTGGGGTGAGAGCAGAGATCCCGCTAGCTTGTTCTGGGGTGAGAGCAGAGATCCCGCCAGAATTACAGAGGAGTCTTTTGAGGAATACAAGCAATCAATTAAATGTATTTTATCAGCATCAGCAGTTTTTCTTTTTTTTTTTTACAAAGTGCTTTACAGTACTGACCTAAACCCTAAAGAGCAAGCAATGCAGAGCAAAGCACAGTGGCTAGGGCAGGAACCTAGACAGGAACCAGGCTCAGAGTGGTGGCCAGAGGCAGGAACCTAGACAGGAACCAGGCTCAGAGTGGTGGCTAGGGCAGGAACCTAGACAGGAACCAGGCTCAGAGTGGTGGCCAGAGGCAGGAACCTAGACAGGAACCAGGCTCAGAGTGGTGGCTAGGGCAGGAACCTAGACAGGAACCAGGCTCAGAGTGGTGGCCAGAGGCAGGAACCTAGACAGGAACCAGGCTCAGAGTGGTGGCTAGGGCAGGAACCTAGACAGGAACCAGGCTCAGAGTGGTGGCTAGGGCAGGAACCTAGACAGGAACCAGGCTCAGAGTGGTGGCTAGGGCAGGAACCTAGACAGGAACCAGGCTCAGAGTGGTGGCCAGAGGCAGGAACCCAGGAAGAAACCAGGCTTAGAGGAGTGGCCAGAGGCAGGAACCAAAGAAGAAACCTAGAGAGGAACCAGGCTCAGAGGAGTGGCCAGAGGCAGGAACCCAGGAAGAAACCTACAGAGGAACCAGGCCCAGAGGGGTGGCCAGAGGCAGGAACCCAGGAAGAAACCAGGCTCCGAGGAGTGGCCAGAGGCAGGAACCCAGGAAGAAACCAGGCTTAGAGGAGTGGCCAGAGGCAGGAACCAAAGAAGAAACCTAGAGAGGAACCAGGCTCAGAGGAGTGGCCAGAGGCAGGAACCCAGGAAGAAACCTACAGAGGAACCAGGCCCAGAGGGGTGGCCAGAGGCAGGAACCCAGGAAGAAACCAGGCTCCGAGGAGTGGCCAGAGGCAGGAACCCAGGAAGAAACCAGGCTCAGAGGAGTGGCCAGAGGCAGGAACCCAGGAAGAAACCTAGAGAGGAACCAGGTTCAGAGGAGTGGCCAGAGGCAGGAACCCAGGAAGAAACCAGGCTCAGAGGAGTGGCCAGAGGCAGGAACCCAGGAAGAAACCAGGCTTAGAGGAGTGGCCAGAGGCAGGAACCAAAGAAGAAACCTAGAGAGGAACCAGGCTCAGAGGAGTGGCCAGAGGCAGGAACCCAGGAAGAAACCTACAGAGGAACCAGGCCCAGAGGGGTGGCCAGAGGCAGGAACCCAGGAAGAAACCAGGCTCCGAGGAGTGGCCAGAGGCAGGAACCCAGGAAGAAACCAGGCTCAGAGGAGTGGCCAGAGGCAGGAACCCAGGAAGAAACCTAGAGAGGAACCAGGTTCAGAGGAGTGGCCAGAGGCAGGAACCCAGGAAGAAACCAGGCTCAGAGGAGTGGCCAGAGGCAGGAACCCAGGAAGAAACCAGGCTTAGAGGAGTGGCCAGAGGCAGGAACCAAAGAAGAAACCTAGAGAGGAACCAGGCTCAGAGGAGTGGCCAGAGGCAGGAACCCAGGAAGAAACCTACAGAGGAACCAGGCCCAGAGGGGTGGCCAGAGGCAGGAACCCAGGAAGAAACCAGGCTCCGAGGAGTGGCCAGAGGCAGGAACCCAGGAAGAAACCAGGCTCAGAGGAGTGGCCAGAGGCAGGAACCCAGGAAGAAACCAGGCTCAGAGGAGTGGCCAGAGGCAGGAACCCAGGAAGAAACCAGAACCCAGGAAGAAACCAACCAGGCTCAGAGGAGTGGCCAGAGGCAGGAACCCAGGGAATAACCTAGAGAGGAACCAGGCATATGTAACACTTAGACCCCCCCCGCACCATGTGCGATCTAATATTGTGTTGTACAATTTAAACCATACTCTACTGCTTTGTATTCTTCAATTAAACAAATAAATTACTAATTCGGTCTACAATGATTACAATGATAAAGGAATCTCAATGGCTAGTCGTTCTAACAAAACCACTTGTTGATTTGAATTCAAACAGAAAATAGATGGGAGTGATAACACAGGGAGTGTGAGTGATAATCCAGGGAGTGTGAGTGATAACACAGGGAGTGGGAGTGATAACACAGGGAGTGTGAGTGATAACACAGGGAGTGGGAGTGATAACACAGGGAGTGGGAGTGATAACACAGGGAGTGGGAGTGATAACACAGGGAGTGGGAGTGATAACACAGGGAGTGGGAGTGATAACACAGCATCTGTTATTAACTGCAGATGAACCAGATGAACCAAATGGAGGGATTTTGTTTGCCTGTGTTCTGATGGATGCCTTTAAAAGGTTCTTTCTATTGATGGGCAATTTGAAACCCTCCTCGGAGACAAGAAATCACTAAATGGATTGAATTAATATAAACTTTGCCCTTTCACATAGCCACCCTCTATAGATGCCTTTTGATGGCACCCGTTGGCCATTTAAAACACTTAGGACCCCATTTCTGCTGTGTGGATATATGTATTTAGGCCACAGCAGATAGAGGAGAAAATGAAACCACCTCCCTTTCCTGCGCTGGCATTTCAGATCCCCTAATTTAACAACGTAGGCATACTGGTCATTATTATAGAACCACCGGTGAATTATAACAGGTGGAGCTTGAAAATACTGTCATGATTATTCTCCACCTGACTTGGATATTTAAGATGGAATTATTCTGTACCTTTTTTGTAATATAATTATATAGGGTCTCTATATGACTGGGTCTGTTAAAACGTTCTGGGATGAAGCTTCCCCCTGATCTCGGATCAGCTTCCCGTCCACCAATCCTAACCTTAACCATTGGTGGGGAAATGCTAAAGATCAACAAGTTTTCCATACAATGCAGTGTTCCCATGTTCTTCAGGAAACGACAATGAGAAAGGTGCTGACAACAACACTTGATGGATTTAGGGCCTACCGTCACTAGGGCCTACCGTCACTAGGGCCTACCGTCACTAGGGCCTACCGTCACTAGGGGCTACCGTCACTAGGTTCTACCGTCACTACGGCCTACCGCCACTAGGGGCTACCGCCACTAGGGGCTACCGTCACCAGGGCCTACCGCCACTAGGGGCTATCGTCACTAGGGGCTACCGTCACTAGGGGCTACCGTCACTAGGGGCTACCGTCACTAGGACTTAACTTCACTTCAATGGCTCTGGAAGTATCTACAACCTACCGTTACTTCACTGGCTGTGGAAGGAAACTCATGTCTGATGCTCAGCAATGTGATATGCAGAAAGGAAGTCGCTAACTCAACAGAAAAACACAACATGTGAGTCTTCTTGACTGTTTCTGAGGAGAGTTTTTCATTTTTTCTTTTTCTTTCATGCTTTCTCTATCTCCCTCCCTTTCATTTTATGCTTCCTCTCTTCCCTCTCTGCTCTTACCCGGTGCCAACAATGTTGAATGCAGATGGTTACCAGGGCATTGCTCATTGTCCCAGGGTGAATTAATCTGCCTATTTTCCCCAGCGGGAGACAATCGCTATTGTCAAAGCCACCAGTGGGGAAAAACACAGTATGGCTGCTCTCCATCTACGCCTTTTTAGTAGTCTGTTAAACTTTTCACTCCTTTCCTCCGGACGGATACTCCGAGAGGGGCTAGTGAGGGTAAGCCAGATTGTATGCGAGTGGCTATAAATAGCTGCATCAGAACATTATTATGCGCTGAAGTGAATATGAGATGGGGCCATGCTGGAGAGCGGGGGAGACAGACGAGGGAGAAGTGGAGAGGGGAGGGCTTTTTAAAACGATATTAGCGAGTGCCTTGAAAGCCAAGTGGTGGCTCTTCTACCCAGAGATCTCCACACTTCTCCTACCAGACCTGTCTGCTCTTTGACTTGCTGTGGTGTTTTTTCTTGAGAGTGCATTCTGTACATGTGAGGTATGCCATTGCAGATGTTGGTGTCCAAGCTCAGTTCACTCAAAAACGATATATTAGTATTTTGTTAAGTAGTCCACTGTTAATACAATCCCAAGAAAGTGTGCATGTACAGATCAAAAACTGTCATGATGATACGTTTTGCATCATGTGAATTTAAACTCTGTACATGACAGTCAGTTATTTATAACTAACCCAAGATAGTTAATCTGTGTTGTTTTCGGTAACACTTTACTTGACACTCATTGTCATAACACATTATGACACGGTCATAATCATGTCATAATATGTCATAACAGCTGATATAACTTGTCATAATATGGTCACAACACTGTCATGACCCATATATATTACACCTGATATGACACAGTTATAACAATGTCATAATGTGTCATAACAGCTGACATAACCTGACATTATATGGTCATAGCACTGTCATGATATGACCCATATATTTTCACCTGTTGTGACATATATTGTGTTATTTTATGGCTGGTTATGACACCTACGTAAGAGTCTGTCACTTTACTTGGACTAAGAAAATACGCTTTATGACACTGTCAAGAAGCTTTATGACCATCAGAATCATATAAGCCGTTAGGGAACGCCTTTTCTGTGAAGTGTGCGTGTGCAGTAACTCAATTTGCCTTCGTACTCCTTATAAACAATGGCATTTTTAAAAACTTTGGCAAAGGGTCACGTCTACAAAACGTTGTGCAATCCCGTCCGTAACAGATTGTAGTTTTGGGAACAGAAAACTTTATTGAGATCTATGATGAGAAAATCAGCAGAAAGTCGGCCCAGTTCCATCTCGCTCTATACTCTCCCACTGCCGGCTCCTGGGCTTCCACTCATCACCATATTTGGAAATTCCAACCGGATGCTACAGATTGATACATCCAGCGAAGCATCTGGCTCCTTGTTCTATCTGTGTGACAGTCTTTGAGTGTATTATTCCTTAAAGTAAAGAGGGGTAATGTAACCCCTTGGCCTCGGGCATGGGGTTGTGTATTATTGGAGGAAAGGCTGAAACGAATGATCCTATTCACACAAATCTGCTGCAAAGTCTATCCCCTATCAGATTGGTATCACACCCAGATGGGATTTAGAGATTAGGCGAAATAGAACTGGGGAGATGCATGATTTTAAGCCGAAAGAATAAGCCTGATAACACTAACGCCCTGTCTGAAAAGGAGCTTATGTTGTAAGAGTTGCTATAAACACCATGATACAGCACGATATTTAGCCAAGATGGCACTCTGTATATTGTTTCTCTACAGTATGCTTCTATATGTTGCACGTGGTGCGAATGTTTTCTCGTTGTTGCAAATATGTCTTGATAGTTCTAGGGTTCTAGTAGCCTGGTACCAGTCTGTTTGTATTGATAGTTCTAGGGTTCTAGTAGCCTGGTACCAGTCTGTTTGTATTGATAGTTTTAGGGTTCTAGTAGCCTGGTACCAGTCTGTTTGTATTGATAGTTCTAGGGTTCTAGTAGCCTGGTACCAGTCTGTTTGTATTGATAGTTCTAGGGTTCTAGTAGCCTGGTACCAGTCTGTTTGTATTGATAGTTCTAGGGTTCTAGTAGCCTGGTACCAGTCTGTTTGTATTGATAGTTATAGTAGCCTGGTACCAGTCTGTTTGTATTGATAGTTCTAGGGTTCTAGTAGCCTGGTACCAGTCTGTTTGTATTGATAGTTATAGTAGCCTGGTACCAGTCTGTTTGTATTGATAGTTCTAGGGTTCTAGTAGCCTGGTACCAGTCTGTTTGTATTGATAGTTCTAGGGTTCTAGTAGCCTGGTACCAGTCTGTTTGTATTGATAGTTCTAGTAGCCTGGTACCAGTCTGTTTGTACTGATAGTTCTAGGGTTCTAGTAGCCTGGTACCAGTCTGTTTGTATTGATAGTTCTAGTAGCCTGGTACCAGTCTGTTTGTACCGATAGTTCTAGGGTTCTAGTAGCCTGGTACCAGTCTGTTTGTATTGATAGTTCTAGGGTTCTAGTAGCCTGGTACCAGTCTGTTTGTATTGATAGTTCTAGTAGCCTGGTACCAGTCTGTTTGTACTGATAGTTCTAGGGTTCTAGTAGCCTGGTACCAGTCTGTTTGTATTGATAGTTCTAGGGTTCTAGTAGCCTGGTACCAGTCTGTTTGTATTGATAGTTCTAGGGTTCTAGTAGCCTGGTACCAGTCTGTTTGTATCATCATGCCACTACAAACATTGGCATAACAAGGAGTGGCAAAGGGTGGAATGATAGCACAAACAGATTGGTACATAGGCTTCTAGCTATGCATTTGATCCTTCATGGCATTTGATCCTTCAAGTGCACCAGATCCTTCGTGGTATTGTCTAGCTCTCAGAGAGTGACTATACTGTACAGTGGAGATGTACAGCTCTTCTTTACATATGGATGAAGGTTTTTGTTTCAGAAAGCACTGTAAGCTGCACGTTTAATACTGTATAAAGCTAGAGAACCAATACCGCGTTGCAGTTGGCTACACCAGCAGATGCATGACTTCTTTACCAACTGGGCCGGTCTGTCTTTAGCGGTGACATTTCAAGAATACGAGACAGCCACTGTGTCGCCTCCCTCGCTCTCCCATATCTACAGAAAATAAGACTTATACTGTTATCTACTATCTGCCCTCCGTGCTCCTCCCATCGCTAGAAAGGTCATGCAGTGAAATGCTTTTCTACTATCCTATGTCTTGTCACTTTCCAACACTTCTAAAAACGAGTGAGTTACATAGCACATACAGTTGAAGTCGGAAGTTTACATACACCTTAGCCAAATACATTTAAACTCAATTTTTCACAATTCCTGACATTTAATCCCTGTAAAAATGCCCTGTTTTAGGTCAGTTAGGATCACCACTTTATTTTAAGAATGTGAAATGTCAGAATAATAGTAGAGACTGATTTATTTCTTTATTTCTTTCATCACATTACCAGTGGGTCAGAAGTTTACATACACTCAATTAGTATTTGGTAGCATTGACTTTTCTTCTTCAAAGTAGCCACCCTTTGCCTTCATGAGAGCTTTGCACACTCTTGGCATTCTCTCAACCAGCTTCATTAAGTAGTCACCTGGAATGCATTTCAATTAACAGGTGTGCCTTGTTAAAAGTTAATTTGCTCAAGGACACATCGACAGGTTAGCTTGGGGATTCGATCCAGCAACCTTTAGGTTACTAGCCCAATGCTCTGACCACTGGGCTACCTGCCGCCAAAAACATTAAGATATGAAGGTCAGTCAATCCGGAAAACTACAAGAACTTTGAAAGTTTCTTCAAGTGCAGTCGCTAAAACCATCAAGCACTATGATGAAACTCCAGAGTGATTGGGAGTCTCATAGGGCGGCGCACAATTGGCCCAGAGTTGTCCAGGTTTGATCGGGGTAGGCCGTCATTGTAAATAAGAAATAGTTCTTAACTCACTAGCCTAGTTAAATAAATGGCTCTCATGAGGACTGCCACAGGATTCCTGTTTTTCAACAGGACAATGTCCCAAAACATACCTCCAGGCTGTGTAAGGGCTATTTGACCAAGAAGGAGAGTGATGGTGCATGAACAGATAACCTGGCCTCCACAATCACCCAAGTGCGATGGTTTGGGATGAGTTGGACCGCAGAGTGAGGGAAAAGCAGCCAACAAGTGCTCAGCATATGTGGGAACTCCTTCAAGACTGTTTGAAAAGCATTCCTCATGAAGCTGGTTGAGAGAATATCAAGAGTGTGCAAAGTGTGGCTACTTTGAAGAATCTAAAATCCAAAATACATTTTGATTTGTTGGTTACTACATGATTCCATATGTATTAAATCAAAGTTTTGATGTCTTCACTATTATTCTACATTGTAGAAAATAGTAAAAATAAAGAAAACCCCTTGAATGAGTAGGTGTGTCAAGTTTTGACTGGTACTGTATGTATGTCTGTGTATTCGAGTCTGCATATGTGCTTGCATGTAGTATCTGACACCATTCATTCTACTTCTACCCCTTTAGGTGAAAAAGGCCATAATGTTATCTGTTGTATAATATCAGTTGTAAAGGAGGGATGTCTGTAGTATAGCCTAACACTGTGAAGGTCACAGAGGGGATTCAGGTCCTCTTGCTTTGGCTGTGATGAGTTTGTTTGGTTATTTTTGCCCAGGCTGTTTGGGATGGGTTGGGGACACGCAGCCCTTTGATGTGGGGTATTTGACCTCTACTATGCCAGTTGACCCCTCTCCACTCAAAACAAGCTTGGAGCCGGACAGAGCCCACTGCCATCGCCACTTCACACTGAGCTCCCGTCAACAGAACTGGCGAGGCCTTTGGAGAATAGGAGAGGATCCAGAGCAGAGCTTGGACTGAGTCTCACTGTTTGGATTAGGCCAGAGGACAGCCAAGAGAAACACAACGGGAGGACCCTTCACAATGTCCTACTGTAAGAGGGGATGAAGAAGATGAGAGAGAGGCTGCAGAAAAGAATGCTGTGTCTGAATGGCCTCTTTCTCCCTCCCTTCCTCTCCCTCGCTCTTTCTCTTTCTTTCTATGGCCTCTCTCCATCTTTCTCTCTCTCTCTCTCTCTCTCTCTCTCTCTCTCTCTCTCTCTTGCTCTCTTGCTCTCTTTCTCCCTCTCTCACTCTCTTTCTTTCTATGGCCTCTCTCCATCTTTCTCTCTCGCGCTCTCTTTCTCTCTCTCTCTCTTGTTCTCCCTCGTTCTCCCTCTCTCTCTCTCTCTCTCTCTCTCTCTCTCTCTGTCTGTCTTTCCTTCTGGCCCCACTCTCTCTTATCTCTTTTTATTCTCATGTACTGGTTCGTGACTGGACTTTGTTTTCATTCAACCTCTAGCTTAAATGGGTTTTATAAGTGCCTATTCTTTTTTTGTTCTTAATTAACAAAGAGGCGATGAGAGCCGCCCCCCGCTGAACCCAACAGCTGGTAGCTCAGGTCCCGGTCTTGTCTTACCTCCTCTACTCTGCCCTCTCCTTTTCACGGCCACAGTTACTGGTAGGTTACTTCAGGGATTCTTCAGGAGAGGAGACTGAGGGTAGATCAATATTCCAAAACCTTGTATCCTTTCCTTCACGTTCACTGATTTGATAGCCCCTGATAGGTGAAGCAAATCCCTCGGTGGGCTGCAGACTATTGGGATAGTTATCTATCCCTCACAGATAGTTGACTACTTGTGCCGTCTGTGAAGACAACACCACACATTCACTGTACTCGTTCCTAAACTACCAGGCAAAGAAAAAAATATACTCCACCCTGTTTTACTGAGGTTAAGAATGGGACCGTAAGCATGGTACTGTAACTGTTACAGGAAGGCCATTTATGAACTAAAGGGCCGGTTTTCCAGACATGGAAATTCTCCATTGAACATGCTTTTTAGTCCAGGACAAGGCTTAATCTGTGTCCGCCCCAAAGCTTCCTAGAGACTATGGTTTTATTGGACCTCCCCCCTGTGCATTTGGCTCTTGTTGGATGTGTAAAGAAATTGCATAAAGGCATAAACTGTACTATGCAATCATCAGAGTCCAAATAAAATTGGAACCTTTTATTTTATAGCTGGTTTCCTGGACACAGATTAAGCCTAGTCCTGGACTGAAAAACATTTTTAATGGAGATTCTCCATTGAGTTTGCTTTCTAGTCCAGAAATAGGTTTAACCTATGCCCGGGAAACTCCATTGAACATGCTTTTTGGGACTAGGCTTAATCTGTCAGGGAAACTGTCCCAATAGTGTAGAAGGTTTTTGCTGTGGGTCACTTTAAGTACAGCAGCAGGGAACTCAAACTTTTAATTTATCGGAATGGAATAAACTTCAAATTAATCATTCATGGGAAACGACATATCCTAGTATGTTCATGTCACTTTATTGCATTAAAGTGTTTCTCTGAATAATTGATTAAGGTTTTTTCCCAGATATTCTTAGCAGCACTGTAATTACATATAATTGTTGAGGAACAGTGGTATATAACCATTTTATACATTGTTGAGGAACAGTGGTATATAACCATTTTATGCATTGTTGAGGAACAGTGGTATATAACCATTTTATACATTGTTGGGGAACAGTGGTATATAACCATTTTATGCATTGTTGAGGAACAGTGGTATATAACCATTTTATGCATTGTTGAGGAACAGTGGTATATAACCATTTTATGCATTGTTGAGGAACAGTGGTATATAACCATTTTATGCATTGTTGAGGAACAGTGGTATATAACCATTTTATGCATTGTTGAGGAACAGTGGTATATAACCATTTTATACATTGTTGGGGAACAGTGGTATATAACCATTTTATGCATTGTTGAGGAACAGTGGTATATAACCATTTTATGCATTGTTGAGGAACAGTGGTATATAACCATTTTATGCATTGTTGAGGAACAGTGGTATATAACCATTTTATGCATTGTTGAGGAACAGTGGTATATAACCATTTTATGCATTGTTGAGGAACAGTGGTATATAACCATTTTATGCATTGTTGAGGAACAGTGGTATATAACCATTTTATACATTGTTGAGGAACAGTGGTATATAACCATTTTATGCATTGTTGAGGAACAGTGGTATATAACCATTTTATACGTTGTTGAGGAACAGTGGTATATAACCATTTTATACATTGTTGAGGAACAGTGGTATATAACCATTTTATACATTGTTGAGGAACAGTGGTATATAACCATTTTATACATTGTTGATGAACAGTGGTATATAACCATTTTATACATTGTTGAGGAACAGTGGTATATAACCATTTTATACATCGTTGAGGAACAGTGGTATATAACCATTTTATACATTGTTGAGGAACAGTGGTATATAACCATTTTATACATTGTTGAGGAACAGTGGTATATAACCATTTTATACATTGTTGAGGAACAGTGGTATATAGGACGAAAAAAAACATCACTGACTTGAAACCAAACTGTCCTGAAAGACTGATGTCATCAAATACCATGTGTAACAATGGAGAACAAACACCAATAGACTGAAGTTTAATGGTTCAGTTCCTTGTTCAAGGGATCATCCGTAGTAGGTGGCATATTGATACCAACAACCCTTCGGTCGCCGTCTACTCCCACCAGATTAGTTTTGATCACCAGAAAAAGGACCCATGTATTATGTATATACTGTGTCAAATATTAAATGTGATCCCACACCAGTTTCCCTGCAATATTAAATAGGATCCCACACCGGTTTAGTTAGGCTAAACTATGGCCCATAAGAAGCTGGTGTTGGTCTTTTAGCTAAACTATGGCCCATGAGAAGCTGGTGTTGGTCTTTTAGCTAAACTATGGCCCATAAGAAGCTGGTGTTGGTCTTTTAGCTAAACTATGGCCCATGAGAAGCTGGTGTGGGTCTTTTTGCCTTCTGCTGAATAATGCACTTTTTATTGGCCATGTCAGGAGTTTAGCCAATGGCTAGCTAGTAGCTACTGCAATAAGAATATCAATAACTGTCTCCAGAATTATACCTCCTCACCCCATCCATCTTCTATACCATCATATAAATAACTGTCTCCAGAATTATACCTCCTCACCCCATCCATCTTCTATACCATCATATCAATAACTGGCTCCAGAATTATACCTCCTCACCCCATCCATCTTCTATACCATCATATCAATAACTGGCTCCAGAATTATACCTCCTCACCCCATCCATCTTCTATACCATCATATCAATAACTGGCTCCAGAATTATACCTCCAATTTAAAAAAGCACCAGGACAACAGCTCGGCGGATGCTGACAGGGGATAATTTATTTATTTATCGTAAAGCATTGCATGCATATACAATCGCGTTTGCAAAGTGCCATTAGGATTTCCACACATGGGAATTTTTGTTGTTGTTGCAAGGTGGATCATTTTTTGGGGACTTTTATAAACACATTTCATTAAATTCTACGTCATTTACATGATAGAAGACATTAGCAGATTGTGTTTAATACCATACTAATTGCCACATACACTGTGCAACTTGCTATTCAGGTAGGAGGCAATTTTGGAACTTTATATAGTTTTTTGAATATATCATATATTTTTTATTATTATTATTTTATATCATTGTTATTATTGTAGGCCTATTTATTTATCTAAACTAGTTATTTAATTAATCTGATATAATGAATTATAGTCTCCTGTATCTGTTTAGCAGACGCAGTAGCCTATCTGACAAGAATAAAGAAACGTATGTTGGTGTCATAGCATGCCGCAGGCATATCTCTATCTCTCTCTCTCTCTGGGGCTAGGCCTAAGCTGGCTTCTCTTCCTTTATATATATATATATATATACATATATACATATACACACACACAGGGAGCCAAAAGTTTGGAATATTAATATTAAGGGTTTTTCTTGATTTGCACTATTTTCTTTACATTGTAGAATAAAAGTGAAGACATCAAAACTATGACATAACACATATGGAATCATGTAGTAACCAAAAAAGTGTTAAATAAATCAACATATATTTGAGATTATTCAAAGTAGCCACCCATTGCCTTGATGACAGCTTTGCTCTTGGCATTCTCTCAACCAGCTTCATGAGGACCGCCACAGGAATGGAAGACCCAGAAATATCTCTGCTGCAGAGGATAAGTTCATTAGAGTTACCAGCCTCAGATTGCAGCCCAAATAAATGCTAGAGTTCAAGTAACAGACACATCTCAACATCAACTGTTCAGAGGAGACTGTGTGAATCAGGCCTTCATGGTCGAATTGCTGCAAAGAAACCACTACTAAAGGACACCAATAAGAAGAAGAGACTTGCTTGGGCCAAAAAAACACGAGCAATGGACAGTAGACCGGTGAAAATGTGTCCTTTTGTCTGGAGTCCAAATTTGAGATTTTTGGTTCCAACTTCAACCAAATTTAGATGGTTTGGGATGAGTCGGACCGCAGTGAAGGAGGAGCAGCCAACAAGTGCTCAGCATATGTGGCAACACCTTCAAGACTGATGGAAAAGCATTCCAGGTGAAGCTGGTTTAGAGAATGCCAAGAGCGTGCAAAGCTGTCATCAAGGCAAAGGGTGGCTGCTTGAAGAATCTCAAATATAAAATATATTTTGATTTGTTTAACACTTTTTCGGTTATTACATGATTCCATATGTGTTATGTCATAGAAGACATCAATATCCAGAGCGACTTACAGTAAGCCTAGTGCGTGCATCCATTTTCGTATGGGTGGCCCCCACTGGAATTGAACCCACGATCCTGAAGTTGCGAGCGCCATGCTCTACCGACTGAGCCACACCGTCAGTGGTCGCTCCAATCAGCCAGTGTATGACTGCTAAGCCGAGCGTACATTACATAACTTTCAAAATCCAAGCTGTGGCTCAAAGCAGTCTGACGTTCAGGCTGGCCATACAGAGTAGAAGTATCTAGCCAATACATTTTGAATTGAATAACATTTCTTGTGAATATCAGAGCTGCTAGTAGTATTCATGTTTCCTGCCGTTTCCTACACATCCTGGGTAGTGCAATACATCGTCGTCATCTCATTGGCTTCTTTCCTGGCGAGCTCATTGGCTATGGCTGATCACCATTCTCAAAACGTTTCGTTGCACATCTCACACTACAAGAGCATTGTAGATTTTGTGCCGATAAAATCAAACATATTTGAAAATATTGTGACGTCTGGGATGGCTCAAAGACTTAATCGGTAGCACTCCGATGAAACAAGCGTCTGTGACGGCCCAGTGTAGGCAACGACGTGGATTTTGTCTCTGATTTAAAAACCTATCTGGGACAGCAAAATTGTGTAGTGTACACCAGGCTTTAGAAGCTGTCAGCTCTGCCACGTCGTCTCCGGGGGGTCGTGAGACCAATGAGCCACTTGTAGAGGGTCAGTGACCATGGCATTCTGAACCAATTAATCCATTGTTGGCATCCAATCCACCCACACATCCAATCCACCCCCTCTCACATGAACACACATTGACATTCAAACACACACAGCAAGTAGCCTAGACTGATACTATGATATGATAGGCACTACATTGAGGGGGGGAGGAGTATCCCTTTGTGACATCACTCTTTCCTGATTGAAGTCTATATTATCAAGCCTTAAGAGGACTTGAGAGGACAACCATAATAAATCACACTCTACATGACAGCCAATATGCCATCGCTGGGACTTACAAGCTGTCTGCTGACTAAATCGATTTTTGCCACAAAATAAAGGTTAACAGTTTTAAACGATCAGGAAAATGGATAGGTCCCTGCGTGGGATTCATGCTTGACAGATGGGCATGACGTATAATGGCTGGGAAATATGTTGTCTGACTGAAAGACGGGGAAGTATTTTGTCTGACTGAAAGACAGGGAAGTATTTTGTCTGACTGAAAGACAGGGAAGTATTTTGTCTGACTGAAAGACGGGGAAGTATTTTGTCTGACTGAAAGACAGGGAAGTATTTTGTCTGACTGAAAGACAGGGAAGTATTTTGTCTGACTGAAAGACAGGGAAGTATTTTGTCTGACTGAAAGACAGGGAAGTATTTTGTCTGACTGAAAGACAGGGAAGTATTTTGTCTGACTGAAAGACAGGGAAGTATTTTGTCTGACTGAAAGACAGGGAAGTATTTTGTCTGACTGAAAGACAGGGAAGTGTGTCTATGAAAGGAAAGAGTAATAACTTGTTTTGATGCTGGGGGTCGTTACTGTGTGTGTTACTGTGTGTGTTACTGTGTGTGTTACTGTGTGTGTTACTGTGTGTGTTACTGTGTGTGTTACTGTGGGGGGTGGTATAGGCTGTGTAGCTGGACAGTATTGAATGGCCAGAGGAGTGCTAAGTTTTCATATTTTTCGGACACAGTATTAACCAGCAGACATAAATCACTCCTGTCAACTGTCAGAGCAGGAGACAGACGCTAAATCAATGCTGTGACATTGAGCTCCATATTTCTACAAACATATTTCTCCGGCGGGGAGGAGGACTCAAAAACCTGCACTCTCTTGGACAGTTTGGTTGTCTCTCTCACCCTGTCCTCCACCTACTCCCCCTCTCCTCTCACCCCGTCCTCCACCTACTCCCCCTCTCCTCTCACCCCGTCCTCCACCTACTCCCCCTCTCCTCTCACCCCGTCCTCCACCTACTCCCCCTCTCCTCTCACCCTGTCCTCCACCTACTCCCCCTCTCCTCTCACCCTGTCCTCCACCTACTCCCCCTCTCCTCTCACCCTGTCCTCCACCTACTCCCCCTCTCCTCTCACCCTGTCCTCCACCTACTCCACCTACTCCCCCTCTCCTCTCACCCCGTCCTCCACCTACTCCCCCTCTCCTCTCACCCTGTCCTCCACCTACTCCCCCTCTCCTCTCACCCTGTCCTCCACCTACTCCCCCTCTCCTCTCACCCCGTCCTCCACCTACTCCCCCTCTCCTCTCACCCTGTCCTCCACCTACTCCCCCTCTCCTCTCACCCCGTCCTCCACCTACTCCACCTACTCCCCCTCTCCTCTCACCCTGTCCTCCACCTACTCCCCCTCTCCTCTCACCCTGTCCTCCACCTACTCCCCCTCTCCTCTCACCCTGTCCTCCACCTACTCCCCCTCTCCTCTCACCCTGTCCTCCACCTACTCCCCCTCTCCTCTCACCCCGTCCTCCACTCTCCTCCCCCTCTCCTCTCACCCTGTCCTCCACTCTCCTCCACCTACTCCCCCTCTCCTCTCACCCTGTCCTCCACTCTCCTCCACCTACTCCCCCTCTCCTCTCACCCTGTCCTCCACTCTCCTCCACCTACTCCCCCTCTCCTCTCACCCCGTCCTCCACCTACTCCCCCTCTCCTCTCACCCCGTCCTCCACCTACTCCCCCTCTCCTCTCACCCCGTCCTCCACCTACTCCACCTACTCCCCCTCTCCTCTCACCCTGTCCTCCACCTACTCCCCCTCTCCTCTCACCCTGTCCTCCACTCTCCTCCACCTACTCCCCCTCTCCTCTCACCCCGTCCTCCACCTACTCCCCCTCTCCTCTCACCCTGTCCTCCACCTACTCCCCCTCTCCTCTCACCCCGTCCTCCACCTACTCCACCTACTCCCCCTCTCCTCTCACCCTGTCCTCCACCTACTCCCCCTCTCCTCTCACCCTGTCCTCCACCTACTCCCCCTCTCCTCTCACCCTGTCCTCCACCTACTCCCCCTCTCCTCTCACCCTGTCCTCCACCTACTCCCCCTCTCCTCTCACCCCGTCCTCCACTCTCCTCCCCCTCTCCTCTCACCCTGTCCTCCACTCTCCTCCACCTACTCCCCCTCTCCTCTCACCCTGTCCTCCACTCTCCTCCACCTACTCCCCCTCTCCTCTCACCCTGTCCTCCACTCTCCTCCACCTACTCCCCCTCTCCTCTCACCCCGTCCTCCACCTACTCCCCCTCTCCTCTCACCCTGTCCTCCACTCTCCTCCACCTACTCCCCCTCTCCTCTCACCCCGTCCTCCACCTACTCCCTCTCTCCTCTCACCCCGTCCTCCACTCTCCGCCACCTACTCCTCTCCTCTCACCCTGTCCTCCACTCTCCTCCACCTACTCCTCCTCTCCTCTCACCCCGTCCTCCACTCTCCTCCACCTACTCCCCCTCTCCTCTCACCCTGTCCTCCACTCTCCTCCACCTACTCCCCCTCTCCTCTCACCCCGTCCTCCACCTACTCCCCCTCTCCTCTCACCCTGTCCTCCACTCTCCTCCACCTACTCCCCCTCTCCTCCCATCCCGTCCTCCACTCTCCTCCACCTACTCCCCCTCTCCTCCCATCCCGTCCTCCACTCTCCTCCACCTACTCCCCCTCTCCTCCCATCCCGTCCTCCACTCGCCTCCACCTACTCCCCCTCTCCTCCCATCCTGTCCTCCACTCTCCTCCACCTACTCCCCCTCTCCTCTCACCCTGTCCTCCACTCTCCTCCACCTACTCCCCCTCTCCTCTTACCCTGTCCTCCACTCTCCTCCACCTACTCCCCCTCTCCTCTCACCCCGTCCTCCACTCTCCTCCACCTACTCCCTCTCTCCTCTCACCCTCTCCTCCACTCTCCTCCACCTACTCCCCCTCTCTCTCACCCCGTCCTCCACCTACTCCCCCTCTCCTCCCATCCCGTCCTCCACTCTGAATCGCCATTCAGATTTTGAATGGCGATTCACCTTCTTGATGATTGGCTCGTCCTCCCGGAGGGTTTGGCCAGATGTGAATGACATCACCCTTCTACTGGACGCTTGAAGTTGTAAAATGGATCGGTCGGTTGTCCTGTCCACTGACTATAAGTGTTTTCACCACAATCTTCATACTGTAGCAACATATTTGGCCTCACTTACTATTCAGCTGAGGTTGTGTGTGATTGTTGATAGGGTTGGTGTAAAGACTTAACCCTAACCTCCGTCGCCCAGCCCCCTCGGTCTGTTGTCATCTTCTGTCTATACTCCTCATTTTTCGTCAGTAGGCTTGTGCTGTCACCTCTCCTGTCACCTCCCCCGGCCCCCGCGGTGTCACCCCATATTGCTACGACTTTACAGCTGCACTAAGGAGGCCACGGCACGCCAGCTGTCTCTCATCTGGTCAGCAGTCTCTCACTCCACCGGGGGCGGAATGGAGGGTTGGAGGAAGAGAGGGAGAGATGGAGGGAGGTGAAAGAGATCATAGTTGGGAGGGAGGGAGAGAGAGAGAGACAGAGGAAGGAAGAGAGGCAGGGAGGGAGAGGGAGATGGAGAGAGACTATTCAGCTGAGGTTGTGTGTGATTGTTGTTAGGGTAAAGATTTAACCCTAATCCCTATGTCAGTCCACCTGCCCCCTCGTTCTCAGAACTGGTCTGTTGTCATCTTCTCCTCATTCTCTGTATTCAGTCAACACATATATTTTATGAATATAATGAATATACCAGACCATTTTTGTTTCTCTTAGAATAAAACCTTTACAGTGTAACAACATTTTGAAGTTACAGTCAAGGTACAGCTTCTTCTGACAAAGTAGAATCAAAGTTCTTCTTTAGTGTGCATGGGACAGAGAAAGAGCAATTCTTACACTATCGTTCTAAATTCAATCACCCTCTTCTTCATCCTCATCATTCAGTTCATTCAAATTATATTGTAATACATTTTGTCACTCCTGTTCAACAACTCCAAATCGGTTGTGCATGTGCTCCAAAGGGGTAACTTGAAATAGCATGATATAGGTTCATATATAGGCCAGGCACCACAGGCTAATAGGGAATATATTTTTCCTTTAATCTCATCAGACTGAACCTTTACCAGTTGAAAGTATACATAAATGTATTACAAGTTTTATTTATTTTATTGCATATTATGAGAATATGTTTTTCAACACGTTGCTTCAAGGTCTGGTTCACCCCAGACTTGACTGCCCTTGACCAACACAAAAACATCCTGTGGCGCACTGCATTAGCATCGAATAGCCCCCTTCTCTGCTATGCAATCTGGTTTCCGAGCTGGTCATGGGTGCACCTCAGCTATGCTCAAGGTACTTAACGATATCATAACCGCCATCGATAGAAGACAGTACTGTGCAGCCGTCTTCATCGACCTGGCCAAGGCTTTCGACTCTGTCAATCACCGCATTCTTATTGGCAGACTCAACAGCCTTGGTTTCTCAAGTGACTGCCTCACCTGGTTCTCCAACTACTTCTCAGACAGAGTTCAGTGCGTAAAATCAGAGGGCCTGCTGTCCGGTCCCCTGGCAGTCTCTATGGGGGTGCCACAGGGTTCAATTCTTGGGCCAACCCTATTCTCTATATACATCAACGATGTCGCTCTTGCTGCTGGTGACTCCCTGATCCATCTCTACGCAGACGACACCATTCTTTATACATCTGGCCCATCTTTGGACACTGTGTTAACTAACCTTCAAACAAGCCTCAATGCCATACAACACTCCTTCCGTGGCCTCCAACTGCTCTTAAATGCTAGTAAGACTAAATGCATGCTCTTCAATAGAACTTTGCCCGCACCCGCCCACCGGACTATCATCACTACCCTCGACGGGTCCGACTTAGAATACGTTAGACTGTAAACTCTCCTTCCAGACTCACATTAACCATCTCCAATCTAAAATTAAATCTAGAATCGGCTTCCTATTTCGCAACAGAGCCTCATTCACTCATGCTGCCAAACATGCCCTTGTAAAACTTACCATCCTACCGATCCTTGACTTCGGCGATGTCATTTACAAAATAGCCTCCAACACTCTACTCAGCAAATTGGATGTAGTCTATCACAGTGCCATCCGTTTTGTTACCAAAGCCCCATATACTACCCACCACTGCGACCTGTATTCTCTCGTCGGCTGGCCCTCACTACATATTCGTTGCCAAACGCACTGCCTCCAGGTCATCTATAAGTCTTTATTAGGTAAATCCCCGCCTTATCTCAGCTCGCTGGTCACCATAGCAACACCTACCCGTAGCATGCGCTCCAGCAGGTATATCTCACTGACCACCCCCAAAGCCAACACCTCCGTTGGCCGCCATTCCTTCCAGTTCTCTGCTGCCAATGACTGGAACAAATTGCAAAAATCCTTGAAGCTAGAAGTTCCCATCTCCCTCACTAACTTTAAGCATCAGCTGTCAAAGCTGCTTATCGATCACTGCACCTGTATATAGCCCTTCTGTAAATAGCCCATCCTACTACCTCATCCTGTATATAGCCCTTCTGTAAATAGCCCATCCTACTACCTCATCCATATATTTATTTTTTAACTTCCGCTCAATTATGCACTCCAGTATCTCTATTTGCACATCATCATTTGCATCAAAATGGCTGATAAAGAGGCTAATGCAATTAAAATGCATTTCCCATAAATATGACCATTTATGTCACATGAATTGAACTCTTTCATATATCACTTCTAAACTGACAAATAAAGATCAAATATACTTTTTACAAATACATTAGCATGTTTAATACATTTGATTCAAGCAATAGAGCTAATGCTATGAATGCTGGTCTGTTGGGCAAATATGCAGTTTTGGGGCAAATTGTCATATCACTTTGCTCAATTTGTCACATACAAGGATTTTGTATGGCTGTTTGAAATATGCAGAACATTAATCAGCTATGGCTGATCCATATCTAAGGCCCTCTTTGAGATGTTGCATGGTACCCGCTTTACTTTCCTGACTGTGTCATGTGACCTGCGCCTACGCTTGGCACAGTCCAATGCATCAGCTCTCACAACTCCTCTCTGATTGCTTCTAGTGTCACAACCATTGAACGTGGCTACTGGCTTCTGCGTCATTGCAGCTTTTGCACACAAAAACAGTTTGTGGGCATAGCGACCATATTGCGGATTTCAGACATTCATTTGCATTCTGGGTTCCTCCGTGCTGCGTTATTTTGAGGAGGTTATCATTTGACATCCTATGATATACAGGTACCGTTTTCAGTGCAATCTCTCTATTACATACTGTATGGCCTCCATGGTTTTTGTGACTGGGTGGATCTTCACCATCTTCTAGGGCTCGCTGGTACCAGCAGTAATGAACACATCTATCCCGTAGTTGGAAGTGAATCCTCTCTTGTGCCAAGTACCATCAAAGGATACATGAATGTCTATGATGGCCTCCTCATCCTCCTTCAGCAACTCTGCTATGTCTGGGTCTATATCTGCGTATGCTCTTTCTAATTAGCTTTGCAGCACTCTCCATTGACTGTAGCCCTCTCTGAATCTCTGCAAATAAAGTGGTGGGAAAAAGTACTTATTATGTCTGTTGGCATTACAGTCATAACTGCAGGACTAAATATCAGCATGTTACCCTATTTAAATGTTAGCATATCAGCATGTATTTACTTTATGTAAAGCTAATTTCTCAGTAATCACAGCAGGCTACAGCCCTATGACACTGTAGGCCTATGTGACCGTCTCATTGTATAGTTATGGATGACATCCTTTTCCTGTATAGCAATTTGAAGAAATCCAGTGATGAATGGACTGTTTTTGAAGTTATTGTTTCAGTATATTTATTTGTTGTCTAATATTAGAAGGCTCTTTAAAGCGATTTGAGTTGTCAATGTGCAGTATTGCATTGTAAAAAATAAAATCTGTTCTTAATTCATGGTATGGTTTCTTTTTAACCAAATGTTGAATAGACATGCAGACAAATTAATTAATGCAGGAAAAAGTGAATAATAGCCTATTGTCTGTAGTCATAAAAACAATTAGGTTAAATAAATTGATATTATTTTGTTGGGTAACGGATCAGCTCTCTGAACTCATTAAGAGGCGGCTTCTATCTTCAATATAATCATTCATTTAGAAGGTTAAACCCATAGGTCTTAGGCCTGCAGTAAATTAAATTAGATTACCAGGTTCATTTTTCATTAGGTTATAATAATCCATGCCTTCTGGGAATGTTATAAAGTCCAAAAGTTATGAGTGGAGTTAGAAATGTGTCTGTCAGAACTATTACAATGGAAATTAACTTTTAATCCATCTGTCTGCATATTTCCAGACATGGCATATAACAGTGCAGTGAGATGGGTTGGACGATACTTCTCTCGTCAATCATCTTGAAAAAATATATAGTTAAAAACAGAAAATGCCTTTAAATCATTTATTATCCAAATGTTGAAAGTGCGCGTGGGCAACGGAGAGAATCAAAATGGTGAAGTTTGAGGCCATGTGGCGGAGAGTGATGCGGTCGCTGGAGATGGGGGTGTGAGCAGGTGGGTCTGGGCAGGTGTGATGTAGTTGTCATTTGTATGTGTATGTTTTGCATTGTCTAAAAAAAAATGTAATGAAATCTTACAAAAAAATTAAATAAGGAAAAAAGCTTGCAACACGCATCTGATTATTAATTATAAATAGGATTTATTTGATTTATTTAGTTTACATTCTACATTTTAACCACAATGTCACAAATATTTGAACACACACAACATGAGCAGATTAACTTGGTCAAAACATTTCTTTATTAAAGACTATCAGAAAGAATGATCCAAAGCCACAAATGAGTGAGTCACTCAGCTTTACGCTGACAAATATAGCTTTATGCTGTAAAAAAGCCAACTAAATAGGCCAAGCCTAAAAAAATATATTAAATTGCCTAAATAAACTAGTACATTTCATAAATAAATGAAGTAGCTCAGGTCTTAAAAATATGGGCAACCTTTTTCCCTCCCTGTCCTCGCTGTCCTCCCTGTCCTCCCTGTCCTCGCTTTCATTCAGTTTCTTCTTCACATCAGCAAAGAAAAAGACTGTGTTTCAGAAACTCACTTTATATATAGGGTCTATCACTCATTCACACTGTGGTAAATAAAGAGTTTTTTTTTTTTTTTATCATTTCTGTATGTTTTTAGGGGAGAGAAACCAAAAGCCCACCATGCTTATTTTTCAAAAATCATCAGTCCACATGTCTAGTGTAATTGTACCATTGTATTTACAGTGGGGAGAACAAGTATTTGATACACTGCCGATTTTGCAGGTTTCCCCACTTACAAAGCATGTAGACGTTTTTATCATAAGTACTCTTTAACTGTGAGTGACGGAATCTAAAACAAAAATCCAGACTATCACATTGTATGATTTTTAAGTAATTAATTTGCATTTTATTGCATGACATAAGTATTTGATACATCAGAAAAGCAGAACTTAATATTTGGTACAGAAACCTTTGTTTGCAATTACAGAGATCATACGTTTCCTGTAGTTCTTGACCAGGTTTGCACACACTGCAGCAGGGATTTTGGCCCACTCCTCCATATAGACCTTCTCCAGATCCTTCAGGTTTCGGGGCTGTCGCTGGGCAATACGGACTTTCAGCTCCCTCCAAAGATTTTCTATTGGGTTCAGGTCTGGAGATTGGCTAGGCCACTCCAGGACCTTGAGATGCTTCTTACGGAGCCACTCCTTAGTTGCCCTGGCTGTGTGTTTCGGGTCGTTGTCATGCTGGAAGACCCACCCATCTTCAATGCTCTTACTGAGGGAAGGAGGTTGTTGGCCAAGATCTTGCGATACATGGCCCCATCCATCCTCCCCTCAATACGGTGCAATCGTCCTGTCCCCTTTGCAGAAAAGCATCCCCAAAGAATGATGTTTCCACCTCCATGCTTCACGGTTGAGATGGTGTGGTCCCAGCTCTCTTCAGGTCATTGACCAGGTCCTGCTGTGTAGTTCTGGGCTGATCCCTCACCTTCCTCATGATCATTGATGCCCCACGAGGTGAAATCTTGCATTGTGCCCCAGACCGAGGGAGATTGACCATCATCTTGAACTTCTTCCATTTTCTAATAATTGCGCCAACAGTTGTTGCCTTCTCACCAAGCTGCTTGCCTATTGTCCTGTAGACAATCCCAGCCTTGTGCAGGTCTACAATTTTATCCCTGATGTCCTTACACAGCTCTCTGGTCTTGGCCATTGTGGAGAGGTTGGAGTCTGTTTGATTGAGTGTGTGGACAGGTGTCTTTTTTATACAGGTAACGAGTTCAAACAGGTGCAGTTAATACAGGTAATGAGTGGAGAACAGGAGGGCTTCTTAATTATTTAAGAATCATACAATGTGATTTTCTGGATTTTTGTTTTAGATTCCATCTCTCACAGTTGAAGTGTACCTATGATAAAAATTACAGACCTCTACATGCTTTGTAAGTAGGAAAACCTGCAAAATCGGCAGTGTATCAAATACTTGTTCTCCCCACTGTACCTATGTTCTCTCTCAACTCCGGGATATTTTTTTTTTTTTTTTTTTGGCCTGATGCAGGACTCAAGTGCCAGAGAAGAGAGACTCTTGGACTGAAACATTCACACCTCCATTAATTTACAAAAATATAATACATTTGTGCCACAGTTCTGATACTGATAGATCTGATAGTGTGGTGCAATGACAGAATTATACAATTGACCACAATCTGCCACCATCTAACACAAACAGTCGTGGCATAAGCTCAAAACCTTTGAGGAACCACTGTAGGCTACTGTAGACTATCTCATTGTAGATGTAGGCCTATCAGGGGCTATAGTACCTGCCTTTATCTAAGCAAACCATGGCAAAATTGAATTACAATCATGAACCCAGATTTTAGTCTGTAGCCTATGCCTATTGAAATGACAAGTCAATCTCGCAAATGGGCCATTTATAACGGTTTGTAGTCTTAACAAAAAAGCCTAACATTCATTTTTTAAAGTTTGTCCAAATGTTTCTTGCTCAGAGATTTCGAGATCCCCTGTCCAACTTTCATCACCCAAACTCTCCTGTCGGAATGTATCTATAGTTATGCGCAAAAGGGCTTTATTTACAATTATAAACCTGGTTCAAGCCCTGAATGCTGATTGGCTGAAAGGCGTAGTATATATACCAAATATTTTTACCCTTCTAATTACGTTGGTAACCAGTTTATAATAGCAATAAGGCAGCATGGGTGTTTGTGGTATATGGCCAATATACCGCGGCTAACGGCTGTATCCAGGCACGCCGCGTTGTGTCAAGCATAAGAACAGACCTTAGCCGTGGTATATTGGCCATATACCATACCCCCTTGTGCCTTATTGCTTAATCATAGCAGTCAAACGAGGTAAATCGAAATCCATTGATAGAAAATGATCTGGCGAGTTTAATAAGGGATAATGATCTTTTCTCTTGTGACATATTCAAATTCCTTTATTACGTCATGTCACAGCTCACAATAATGATTATTTTGAGGAAAACCGAATATTCCTTCTAACGTCGTTACAAGTTACTACCATATTCATTAATTGGCTCGATAACATTATGGAAAAAGGGTTTATTGTATAAATATGGTAATTGGGCTAGTTTTCAGGCCTTTTGGGTGGGAAATTTTAGCTTGACCTGGCAACCCTGGCTATTGTTTATATGCTCACAGAGGGAAGCCATTTGAACATTAAATTACTGCCTGTTGTGTAATTGTTGTTTATGTTAGCTACATCTGGAGCCTGAGTGTCTTTGCCCTCACTGCACAGATTTTAGTGTTCTATGGTCGAGACCAGTCCAGTACCCCTGTAAGGCGACGCACTTTGATAGCTAAAGCTGCTGTGCTTCCATTGTAAACCCGGTCCACATGGTGCCTTTGTAGCCACGTCTCGTGTAAACACGAGTGCATGTTTCCTGTGACCTAAGCTAGCTGCCGCAGCAGGGCCAGACACGATGTGCTTGTATCACTGTCTCTTTCAGCAACATCACTCTTATTTCCTTTACTGCTCACGAGGGATCGCTGACGTCCACATCTTCTTTTTCTGCCTCTTTCTCTATGGGGATTCTGCTGTAATTGGGTGTGTGTGTGTGTGTGTGTGTGTGTGTGTGTGTGTGTGTGTGTGTGCGTGTGTGTGTGTGTGTGTGTGTGCGTACACACGTGCGTGTTGGTGTCAGGCTATATCTGCGACGGTATTAAAGTGTGTTCTCAGCAAACTGGTTGAATACCAAGATTTGAAGCATTATATACTTAATTGTTACAACCCAATATATTTATCCAGTATATTCTATATATTAAATGCATGCACTGTGTGAATCAGTAGAATGTACAGTTGAAGTCGGAGGTTTACATACACGTCATTTAAACTCGTTTTTCAACCACTCCACAGATTTCATGTTAGCAAACATTCCTCTCAGGGAGATTCGTTTTTTGGCAAGTCGGTTAGTACATCTACTTTGTGCATGACACAAGTAATTTTTCCAACAACTGTTTACAGACAGATTATTTCACTTATAATTCATTATATCACAATTCCAGTGGGTCAAAAGTTTACATACAGTGGGGAGAACAAGTATTTGATACACTGCCGATGTTGCAGGTTTTCCTACTTACAAAGCATGTAGAGGTCTGTAATTTTTATCATAGGTACACTTCAACTGTGAGAGACGGAAACTGTGAGAGACAAAAATCCAGAAAATCACATTGTATGATTTTTTAATAATTAATTAGCATTTTATTGCATGACATAAGTATTTGATCACCTACCAACCAGTAAGAATTCCGGCTCTCACAGACCTGTTAGTTTTTCTTTAAGAAGCCCTCCTGTTCTCCACTCATTACCTGTATTAACTGCACCTGTTTGAACTCGTTACCTGTATAAAAGACACCTGTCCACACACTCAATCAAACAGACTCCAACCTCTCCACAATGGCCAAGACCAGAGAGCTGTGTAAGGACATCAGGGATAAAATTGTAGACCTGCACAAGGCTGGGATGGGCTACAGGACAATAGGCAAGCAGCTTGGTGAGAAGGCAACAACTGTTGGCGCAATTATTAGAAAATGGAAGAAGTTCAAGATGACGGTCAATCTCCCTCGGTCTTGGGCACCATGCAAGATCTCACCTCGTGTGGCATCAATGATCATGAGGAAGGTGAGGGATCAGCCCAGAACTACATGGCAGGACCTGGTCAATGACCTGAAGAGAGCTGGGACCACAGTCTCAAAGAAAACCATTAGTAACACACTACACCGTCATGGATTAAAATCCTGCAGCGCACGCAAGGCCCCCCTGCTCAAGCCAGCGCATGTCCAGGCCCGTCTGAAGTTTGCCAATGACCATCTGGATGATCCAGAGGAGGAATGGGGGAAGGTCATGTGGTCTGATGAGACAAAAATAGAGCTTTTTGGTCTAAACTCCACTCGCCGTGTTTGGAGGAAGAAGACGGATGAGTACAACCCCAAGAACACCATCCCAACCGTGAAGCATGGAGGTGGAAACATCATTCTTTGGGGATGCTTTTCTGCACAGGGGACAGGACGACTGCACCGTATTGAGGGAAGGATGGATGGGGCCATGTATCGCGAGATCTTGGCCAACAACCTCCTTCCCTCAGTAAGAGCATTGAAGATGGGTCGTGGCTGGGTCTTCCAGCATGACAACGACCCGAAACACACAGCCAGGGCAACTAAGGAGTGGCTCCGTAAGAAGCATCTCAAGGTCCTGGAGTGGCCTAGCCAGTCTCCAGACCTGAACCCAATAGAAAATCTTTGGAGGGAGCTGAAAGTCTGTATTGCCCAGCGACAGCCCCGAAACCTGAAGGATCTGGAGAAGGTCTGTATGGAGGAGTGGGCCAAAATCCCTGCTGCAGTGTGTGCAAACCTGGTCAAGAACTACAGGAAACGTATGATCTCTGTAATTGCAAACAACGGTTTCTGTACCAAATATTAAGTTCTGCTTTTCTGATGTATCAAATACTTATGTCATGCAATAAAATGCTAATGAATTACTTAAAAATCATACAATGTTATTTTCTGGATTTTTGTTTTAGATTCCGTCACTCACTGTTGAGAGTACCTATGATAAAAATTAGACTTCTACATGCTTTGTAAGTGGGAAAACCTGCAAAATCGGCAGTGTATCAAATACTCCCCACTGTACACTAAGTTGACTGTCCCTTTAACAGTTTGGCTTGTCATGGCTTTAGGAGCTTCTGATAGGCTAATTTATATAATTCGAGTCAATTGGAGGTGTACCTGTGGATGTATTTCAAGGCCTACCTTCAAACTCAGTGCCTCTTTCCTCGAAATCATGGGAAAATCAAAAGAAATCAGCCAAGACCTCAGAAAAACAATTTTAGACCTTCACAAGTCTGGTTCATCCTTGGGTACAATTACCAAACGCCTGAAGGTACCACGTTCATTTGTACAAACAATAGTTTGCATGTATAAAGACCATGGGACCACGCAGCTGTCATACCGCTCAGGAAGGAGACGCGTTCTGTCTCCAAGAGATTAACGTACTTTGGTGTAAAAAGTGCAAATCAATCCCAGAACAACAGCAGTGGACCTTGTGAAGATGCTGGAGGAAACGGGTACAAAAGTATCTATATCCACAGTAAAACGAGTCCTATATCGACATAACCTGAAAGGCCGCTAGCAAGGAAGAAGCAACTGCTCCAAAACTGCCATAGAAAAACCAGACTACGGTTTGCAACTGCACATGGGGACAAAGATCGTACTTTTGGGAGAGATGTCCTCTGGTCTGATTAAACAAAAATAGAACTGTTTGGCCATAATGACCATTGTTATGTTTGGAGGAAAAAGGAGGAGGCTTGCAAGCCGAAGAACACCATCCCAACCGTGAAGCACGGGGGTGGCAGCATCATGTTGTGGGGGTGCTTTGCTGCAGGAGGGGCTGGTGCACTTCACAAAATAGATGGCATCATGAGGAAGAAAAATGATGTGGATATATTGAAGCAACATCTCAAGACATCAGTCAGGAAGTTAAAGCTTGTCGCAAATGGGTCTTCCAAATGGACAATGACCCCAAGCATACTTCCAAGGTCCTATAGAACATTAGTGGGCAGAACTGAAAAAGCGTGTGCGAGCAAGGAGGCCTACAAACCTGACTCAGTTATACCAGTTCTGTCAGGAGGAATGGGCCAAAATTCACCCAACTTATTGTGGGAATCTTGTAGAAGGCTACCCGAGATGTTTGACCCGTGTTAAACAATTTAAAGGCAATGCTACCAAATACTAATTGAGTGTATGTAAACTTCTGACCCACTGTGAATGTGATGAAAGAAATATAAGCTGAAATAAATAATTCTCTCTACTATTATTCTGACATTTCACATTCTTAAAATAAAGTGGTGATCCTAACTAACCTAAGACAGGGATTTTTTACTAGGATTACATGTCAGGAATTGTGAAAAACTGAGTTTAAATGTATTTGGCTAAGGTGTATGTAACCTTCCAACTGTATGTACTGCGTTGGAATCCTCATTCCTGTTCAGATGTCAGAAACCACACTGAAAAGGGCCACAGACAATCTGAGAGAAATCCTCTAGCTGCTAATTCTGGACCAGTGAAGTTGCTGACCAAGACATTCTAAAATGTTGAGTTGTTGACCAGATTGAAGCAAGTATTGTTAAGTACCATGTTAGCTCTCTTTTAAACATCATGTTTATGTCATATTTGGTCTTAGTTTCCACCTGTCAACTCTAGATGTAGTGTTTGTTGTGACGAACAACTAACCTTCTCATGTCGACCAATATGTGCAGTTTTGTGCTCACCATTTGTGTTTGTAGCATCTAAAAATGAATCTGGACATTTATTTTCAAGGTGTTTGTTGAAGCGCAAACCCTGTATATTAAAATAATGATATATATGGAAAACCTTTTAGAGATTCCTTGAGTCGTCTCATCACTCCTCTATAAATCTGAATTCAATATTTACTCTTCATGGTAAGCACAAAGCACTTGGCAGGGCTGATAACACAATGTTTGTATTCCTCTCAGAGAGATTAGAGGGGAAGATGGGAGAAAATGATGCCGTCGTAATGAACCACAGAGTTTGTTTTTGCCTCGCTTGGTTTAGCCGAATTATGATCATTTCCCCCACACTTCAGACCCAATCAGTTCTGTTCTGCACCTTGAGAGTGTCACCAAAGGGTGACATATCAGGGATCCCACATTCCGGTGTTTGTGAAGAAGAGTGGATTATAACGAAGAAGCAGTGTAAATGAGGTGAAGTCTTGAAAAGAGCTATGTGTGATTGAAGTGGAGGGAGGAGGTAGGGGGGATGCTGGTTGACAGGGGCAACTCCACGGTAACGTAAATACACTTTGACTCAGATTTTTCATTTAAATTGTATCCCAAACGAAAACCTTTGATCTCAAATGTTAACAAACCATACAACTCTATGCAGAAGGACTACTTCGAACAATTTACACAAAGCTTAACAAAAACACATTCATTGGAAGAACTGTGCAGATGCAAACTTTGACAACAGAATTACGATAAAATCTTCCTTTTTATGAGACCACATTTTTATGAGACCAACAAACTCTGTTAAATATCTGCTCTGAATGAAGATTCACAGATGTCTGCAGAAAGAATGAGGTGTCAGCGATGACATGACACCTTGAGTTTGAAAAATATATATATTTTGGTTACAGTAGGTGAAATGGATTTACATTCGTTAACGGAATTACGGTAACGGAATTACATCACGGGACCCTGATTTGTACCATACAGAAATGCAAAATTATGGTTATGAATATCATTCTCTTCATGGTGATGCTTCCTGAATAGGTACAAAAAGGTAGAAATATGCAATATTAATTTTTACTGTGCTCTACTGCTAAACGTGTGAAACATAGACGTCTATGATTGGTTCAGATTTGGTCTGGTCACGGTGAACTGACCATCCATTGACGTCCGCTGTCGGTCGGTGCTCAGTGGGTGAGGATGATCGTTACAGCAAATGGAAAGAGGGTATAGGTGGTAGGTGTCAGTAAGAGCCGGGGGAGAGAGAGAGAGAGAGAGAGAGGGAGGGAGAGAGGGAGGGAGAGGTAGAGAGAGGGAGAGGGAGAGGTAGAGAGAGGGAGAGGTAGAGAGAGGGAGAGTGAGAGTGGTAGATAGAGAGAGAGGGAGGGGTTGTCCAGACTCTTTTCACAGACTTGCTTTGACTACCAGATGACAGATAGAGAAAAAACAGTTATGAGCTGTTGAAGGGAGGACAGTAGCAGGAGACCCTATGAGCTGAACATAACAGTATACCAGTTGAAGGGAGGACAGTAGCAGGAGACCCTATGAGCTGAACATAACAGTATACCAGTGGAAGGGAGGACAGTAGCAGGAGACCCTATGAGCTGAACATAACAGTATACCAGTTGAAGGGAGGACAGTAGCAGGAGACCCTATGAGCTGAACATAACAGTATACCAGTTGAAGGGAGGACAGTAGCAGGAGACCCTATGAGCTGAACATAACAGTATACCAGTGGAAGGGAGGACAGTAGCAGGAGACCCTATGAGCTGAACATAACAGTATACCAGTTGAAGGGAGGACAGTAGCAGGAGACCCTATGAGCTGAACATAACAGTATACCAGTTGAAGGGAGGACAGTAGCAGGAGACCCTATGAGCTGAACATAACAGTATACCAGTGGAAGGGAGGACAGTAGCAGGAGACCCTATGAGCTGAACATAACAGTATACCAGTGGAAGGGAGGACAGTAGCAGGAGACCCTATGAGCTGAACATAACAGTATACCAGTGGAAGGGAGGACAGTAGCAGGAGACCCTATGAGCTGAACATAACAGCATGCCAGTGGAAGGACAGTATTATAATTTCCAGTTGTAGCCAATTCAATTGCAGTAATTCCGTTACTGATTTGGTAACAGAATTTCAAGTAATTGTATAATAAAAAATAATAACTCATTGGTAGATCTACCTTTACTTGTTACTTCTGTGAACTTTCATTATCCTTCTTCCTCATGAGGGAGGGAAATGAAAAAATATCTTAAACGTACAGTATGTGGTTTTTTGGTAACGGAATTACAATGCAATGTTGATATTAGTTGGCAGGGGTCTTTACTTCAACACTATTGTGTTTTGATGTAGCCTATTTCTAATACCTTTTTAAATACATTTTCTGGTAGATGTTGTCTAAGACTAGAAATCAAAGCCTTTATTTATTCCACATGGTTGAAAAATGTATATATGCCTTAATTTCTAAAAAAATATAGACTATTTGCTTTCATTTGACACCCAATTTGACATGCTCCTATAAACTTCACATGTTGGTGCTCATGGGTCCTTTTAGATGAAAATGTCCATAGGCTACGGACCAATTATCTATAATTCTTCTCAAAAAGTGTGCACTTGTTCACTTCCTTTCACTGATTTGAAAGGAAATGACTGGTATACATGGGCGAAACTAGCCCATGCCGCTGCCAAACCAATTTTTTTTATTGTGTGGGAGGTAGTGAATGAGTGCACACTTCAGGAGGAGGGAGAGATTATTGGTACACACCCAGATAGACGCAGAGTGGGCTTTTTGGGCAGGAGTCGAACTAACTAAATTGTCAAGGAGCCAAGAGCACCAGATCTCCAGTGAGATCCAACAGAGCAGCCTGTCAATAGGGAGGATGGTACTTTATGAGTGTTTGCTGAGTGGCCTGGTGCAGAGTCAGTCATCATCATAAGCTTCAGGCAACACCATCTGCCTCCTCTGGTATCCTCTCCTAGCCTATGATGCGGCCTGGACTTATTTAAAGGGGAAGTTCACCCAAAAACACTTCTGGGTCCTTTATAACACTTACCTGACCGTTTGTCAGTACCCCAGACAGTTTCTAGGTCCATTGTTTGAGTATTTAGATTTCTGTATTTTTATGTCAAAATGCTGAATTTCCCAAATGACTTAATGCATTAAAAATGCATTTTTTATGTAGAAAGTATAAAAAAACAAAGACCTACTTTGTGCTAGTGCGAAGGTCTTCCATATTCTCCGTAATCCAGTAGATACTCTTCTTTGTGGTTCTGAGATTGATAATTACAGGAAGCTAGTTAGGCTAGCGGTTAGTAATCTCTGAAGTAAACAAAGACATGGTAGCTAGTTAGGCTAGCGGTTAGTAATCTCTGAAGTAAACAAAGACATGGTAGCTAGTTAGGCTAGCGGTTAGTAATCTCTTAAGTAAACAAAGACATGGTAGCTAGTTAGGCTAGCGGTTAGTAATCTCTGAAGTAAACAAAGAGATGGTAGCTAGTTAGGCTAGCGGTTAGTAATCTCTGAAGTAAACAAAGAGATGGTAGCTAGTTAGGCTAGCAGTTTGTAATCTCTGAAGTAAACAAAGAGATGGTAGCTAGTTAGGCTAGCGGTTAGTAATCTCTAAAGTAAACAAAGACATGGTAGCTAGTTAGGCTAGCGGTTAGAAATCTCTGAAGTAAACAAAGAGATGATAGCTAGTTAGGCTAGCGGTTAGTAATCTCTAAAGTAAAGTAAGGCGAATAATGTTAGTAGTCAAGTAACTAAGTAACGTTGGCCAAAATGAAGTGCATTGTACCCGGATACAAATACACTGCACATTTCCTCTCTTTTCCTGTCCACGGTGGAGCTTTGTGTCAGGTATGGCTGCAGGCCATCCGACATCCTGCTTATGGTGTCGGTATGACATCTGAAGTCATTCACCAGCTGCGGTTGACCATGTCCAGTGATTAGTTTGTGGCGATTGACTACAATGGGGACAGTTTGAAATCGGGTTCTGTTCCCACCATGGAGGGGAAAGCTCCAACCATTAAAGGTATGTTGGTAGCTAGCAAGTTGCAAACACCTGTAGCTAGTCACCATAAAGTAATTTATAACGTTATTTGTTTGCCATTTCCTGAACTAGTTTGTGGTGTTTTTAGCTTAGCTACGACTGTAGCGGTGACTTTATCCTATCCTCTTTAGTTTATTTTGCAATTCCCTTTTCAATTGTAACGTTACTGATAATGAAATAAATAGTATATTCTTTGCTACTCGTTTTCTGTAGTGCTATTAATTGCATAAAATTACTTGCCCTAGTTATGGTCCATGAGTAGGACACTTAGCCCTAGCCAGAGCCAGATAGATACATATTTAGTTCACCAATCACTCTTTCTGTTTCTACCTGACTGGGAGGGAATGGAAGAAGGCGAGGGGTGGTGGAAGAGACATGAGGATAGGGCAATGAACTATACTGTCTCAGATTTTTATCTTTGTTCAATTTCTCACATCTTCTATCTTTTAATAATTTTCACACCTTTTTCAAAGGGGGGACCCAAGGTTCCTCCACCTATGCCTCCAACAATATTTTTTTCAGGAGGATGCAAGGAATGAAGGTGTGAGTATTCCAAACAGGCCAAGGACTGGGTAGTGAACAGAGTGTCTGAAGAAAAGACATTCAACTTTAGAACCAAATAGGACCAGCAGGCTGTCAAGTGGTGGGAAGATAAACAAATCATATACAAAGACCCAGACTTCAAAGTTGACCCACCAGACCTACCTCCCAACATCGCCCCGGTTGAAAAACCGACCAAGGAGAAGCTGTTGGCAAAACTTTTCAGCCTAACTTTGCAACTAACTTTAGCTAGTTTAATGATAGCTGTGGCAGTGTGATGTTGTGGAACTCCAACAATAACATGTCATGCAATCATTGGTGTGCAGTGTGACTGCAATGTAGACCACCTGGAACAGCACCATTCTCTACCTCGGGGGTGTATTCATTCCGATAAACTCATGGGCATAGAAATCAGAATGACTAGAACAGACAACAAATCAACAAAATACTTTCAACACGACTATAGATAAGGGCATTCAACATGTACAGTACTTACACAAATGAATGATGATTGGCTGAGAGAAATTGATAAGAAGATTATGGGAGCTGTTTTGTTAGACTTCAGCTTTTAACATCATTGATCATAATCAGCTGCTGGAATAAACGTATATGTGGTATGGCTTTACATCCCCTGCTAAATTGTTGATTGAGAGTTACCTGTCTAACAGAACAGAGGGTGTTCTTTAATGGAAGCGTCTTCAACATAATCCATGATCAGGCATTCCCCAGGGCAGCTGTCTAGGCCCTTTACTTTTTTAAATATTTACTAATGACCTGCCACTGGCACTGATTAGAGCATGTGCGTCTATGTATGCTGATGACTCAACACTATACACGTCAGCTACCACAGCGAGTGAAATCACTGCAACACTTAACAAATTTGTTGAATTAAAAAAATACAAATAAAATAATAATAATTATATATAATATATATACTAAAAGCATTGTATTTGGGTTAAATCATTCACTAAACCCTAAACCCTAAACATTAAAAATGTGGACATTGAGAAAGTTGAGGAGACTAAACTGCTTGGTGTAACCCTGGATTGTAAATTGACATGGTAAAAACATATTAATGCAACAGTAGCTAAGAGGGGCACAACAGAGTCATTCAAAGCACACCATATGACAACCATCTCGTATAACTGAGGGATGTATCCTTTCATATCTGGAAAACGACGAAATAGTAGAAGTAGAAACTGATGATGCTAAACCTCGTAAGTGTGTTGGCGCCGCCCTGTGTGGTCGCCTGTTAAGCAGCTCCCATTGTTTGTGCGTTAGTTGTTGTTTTAGTATGTTTTTCGTGAGTTATTTTTGCAACAGTTGAACTATAATAGTTCAGGATTATGGAGTGCTACTGTTTTACGAAGGTTTTAGCGGTCCTTTTTATCACTGAGGCACATTTTCTTACGTTTAGCAGCGCCAAACATATACGTGAGTCCTCAATTATTTACAACCGAGCCCAGCTATTGGATTTGGCACACTCAGTGCTGCTACACCCCAGGGAAAAGTTAGTTATTCCGGGCGAGTTGAAAAGGCAACGGCATGGTTGCAGAGCGGGATTGAAGTGTAAAGCAAAATTTAGGAAGTACAAGCCGGCTATCCCATCTATCATTTTGGGCAACGTGAGATCGCTGCATAACAAGATAGATGAACTCGTGGGTCTAGTCCGTGGACAGAGGGATTACAGAGAAGCTAGTCTAGTATGTCTGACCGAGACGTGGCTGAATGATAACATCCCCATAGGGAACGTCACTATCGGCGGTATCCAGACCATTAGAGCGGACAGGGCTAGCACTTCTTTCGGGAAGAGTAAGGGAGGGGGGCTGGCTTTATTAGTTAACAACAGATGGTGTAATCCGAGCCATATTACTGTTAAGGAACAGTTTTGTAGCCTGGACATTGAGCTGTTAGCCGTTAGCCTGAGACCCTACTATTTGCAGAAGGAATTCACGACGGCCATTGCTGTTATTGTTTACATCCCGCCCTCTGCTGACGCAAACACAGCGTGTGACGTCATCCATTCTGCTATCGCGAGGTTACAGTCAGCGCATCCCAGTGCTTTCTTTGCCATTTCTGGGGATTTTAACCATGCATCTCTCTCTTCAACGCTGCCCACGTCAAACAGTTTGTGAAGTTCCCAACCAGGAATAATACAACTCTGGACTTGTTATATACTAATGTGAAGGATGCATACAACTCCACTGCACTCCCTCCCCTCGGTAGATCGGATCACAACCTTGTCCACCTCACCCCACTCTACAGGCCTATGGTCCAACAGCAGCCAGCGACCACTATGACCATTAGGAGATGGTCCACGGAGGCGAATGAGGCCCTACAGGATTGCTTTGAGACAACAGACTAGGATATGCTCTGTGAGGCTCATGGGGAGGACATTGATGGACTTACAGACTGCATAACAGACTATATAACATTTTGTGGAAGGTACGCTGTTTTCCAAATAATAAACCCTGGGTCACCAGTGACCTGAAGGCCCTGATGAATGAGAAGATGAGGGCCTTCAAGGAGGAGGCAGGGACAAATTGAAATGCGTCCAGAGGTAGCTGAAGTTGCGGATTGCTGAGGGGAAGAGAGTGTATAAGGAGAAGATGGAGGACAAGCTGAGGCAGAGCCAGGTGAGAGAGGTGTGGAATGGTATGAGAAATATCACTGGCTTCAAAAAGTCAAACAGTGGGCAGATGGAGGGGACCCAGGACAGAGCCAATGAGCTGAACCAATTTTTTAACAGGTTCGATATTGGCCCTGTCCACCTCCCCTCCATCTCTCCAGGCCACACAATCTCACGGCTGTCCCCCCTCCCCTTTTCACACGACACCTCCGTTGAGACAATCAGCGACCCCCTCCCCACCCCCGCTCCCTCAGGACTGATCTGCAACACCTCCCTTCCCCCCACCTCTGGACTGATCCTTAACACCCCCCTTCCCCCCACCTCCCCACCAGGGCTGGCTTTCACCACCAACCAAGTGAAGACAGAGCTGGAGAGACTACACCAGTGGAAAGCGGCGGGCCCTGAAGGCATCAGGTGCTTACGTGAGGGTTATGTTTTTTGACTTCTCCAGTGCCTTCAACACCATTCAGCCCCTGCTACTGGGTGAGAAGATGAGGAGGATGAAAGTGGAAGCACCCTTAGTCTCCTGGGTTACGGACTACCTGACCGATGTGCGGCTACAGAGCTGTGTATCAGAACGGGCAGTGAGCAATACAGGGAACAGTCCTGTCCCCCTTCCTGTTCACCCTCTACACCTCAGACTTCAGATATAACCCTGAAACATGCCACCTGCAGAAGTTATTGGATGACTCCGCAATTGTATTGAGCATTAGAGGTGGGCAGGAGGAGGAGTACAGGAGCACAATCAATGACTTTGTGGTGTGGTGTGAGCAGAACCACCTTCAGCTCAACATCAGCAAAACAAAGGCGATGGTGGTGGACTTCAGGAGAACCAAGGTCCAACCGACTGCAGTCCCTATACAGGGGATGGATGTGAAAATGGTTTGTTCATACATGTTCCTGGGAGTCCATATGGACAGCAGGCTGGAATGGGCTGGCAACACCAGGGCCCGGTACAAAAATGGCCAGAGACTACTTTCTGAGGAGGCTCAGGTCCTTCAACGTGTGCAGTAAACTACTGCATACTTTCTACCAGTCTGTGGTGGCCAGTGCCATCTTTTTTGCAGTGGTGTGCTGTATATACATATCCAACGAGCGTCAAACCCGGTGTAGTAGGATTCGATTTTGGTCCTGTATTGATGCTTTGCCTGTTTGATGGTTCATCGGAGGGCATAGCAGGATTTGTTTTAAGCGTTTGGATTTTTGTCCCGCTCCTTGAAAGAGTCAGCTCCAGCCTTTAGCTCAGTGCGGATGTTGCCTTTAATCTCTGGATTCTGGTTAGGATATGTACGTACGGTCACTCTGGGGACTACGTCGTCAATGCACTTAATAATGAAGCCAGTGACTGATGTGGTAAACTCCTCAATGCCATTGGATGAATCACGGAACATATTCCAATACGTGCTTGCGAAACAGTCATGTAGCTTAGCATCTGTTTTATCGGACCACTTACGTATTAAGCACATCACAGGTACTTCCTGTATGTAGATCAGATTGTGAAGTGCATGTCCCATACATTATATTTCTATGGCGCGCATACACTCGTTCTAGACACTGTTTACCTAGCCAGCATGTCATCACTGTCAGCCAAACTTGAAGAGGAGACTACAGTACCCAGTTACATTATAGAGTGTAGGCAGGTTCCATGAAAATACAGTTGGACGGCTGCCATTAGGTAGGCCATTTATTTGCATCTTTCTGAGTAATTTTAGAAATATCCTGTGAGTAATATTAGTCAAAACACTTCGCATTTGGATTGTCAGATGTGGCAAGTCGTTTCCAGTTGATCCTGGGCGTTTTAAAGAAAGTCTCCCACACCAGGATTGATGAGAGACAAGAAATCAGTCTTTAGTTACACACAGGCCATCTTCTGTTCCTTCGTCAGTCTGTTGTTCTACCTCCTCCATTGTCGTATTAAGCTAAGCATAGACATTCACTGTCTGTTGGTAGAGGTAGGCACTACCAGTCACCGTCAGTTCTGGGAAGAGCCTGTGGTTCCTCGACATCTGTTCGCTCCTGTCTCTCTAGCTATTCTCTCTCGGTCAGCCCGCAAATGGACAAACTCAGCCTCAGTTTGATCCGTCTCAAACTGATATGGCACAGCAGTCTGAAAGTAAGGCCGGTCTCCAATTTCCTCTTCATTCTTGTGATCTGACATTTTTTACACTAATCAAATTTGACAAGAACAGGAGATACTGTGAGGACATTTATTACACTATAGTAATTTAGCAGACACTCTTATCCAGAGCAACTTACAGTTAGTTAGTGCATACATGTTCATACTTTTTTTGTATTGGTCCCCCATGGGAATCGAACCTACAACCCTGGTGTGGCAAGCGCCATGCTCTACCATCTGAGCTACACTGGACTACTACCTTCAACCACGCCCACCTCGGAAGTCCTGACCTAGGTCCCGACTCGCGACGCGCATTAATCTACTTCCTGGATTTCAAAACGTAAACAACAAAATACATTGGTAAAAAATATGCCTATTGAAGTAAAGTTGCCTGAGAAATTTGGTAGAGAATGTCATTACAAGGACTATTGCGATCATGAGAGGCCAGAGTGGTGTGTTTGAGAGGTATTTATGATGGACTTTGACGTTGCATGTGGTTTCTATGGGGAAGGCGGGGGTAGAATTAGCTTAAAGCCTATATCTAAATACTCAAGCAATGGACCTAAAAACTGTCTGAGATACTGCCAAACGGCCAGGACCCGGAAGTGTTTTTGGGTGAACTTCCCCTTTTAAGGAGGCATCGTTTGTAGAAGTCTTTTTTTGTCCAACCAAGCATTTTCTCTCAAAATTCGCCCCAATTTGCCCCTCTTCCTACCACAGACCCCCTTCATGGGACCCCCTCCAACTCACCTTATCTTAAAATAGCTAATTGCAACTTACCACAGCACATCTCAGCACAGCACAGCACAGAACGATACATTTAGTTAATTAGCTTCTGAACTATGAACTGAACAGGAGATATATATGTTTCTCAGGAGAGTGCTCACGGCTTAGTCAAGGCCCCTCACGGTATAGCAGCATCATAGTACTCAGCTGGCTCACACACACACACACACACACACACACCACACACACACACACACACACACACACACACACACACACACACACACACACACACACACACACACACAGTCATCACTGGGAGGGCCTTACTGTTAAGTGTGTGTGAGCCAGCTGAGTACTATGATGCTGCTCTCAGTGTGTGTCTCCTCAGAGCAGACCGGTGCTCCCAGCACACAAAGGAGAACATTACCACTGACAGTGATGAATGAATGATAATGTTGTCATGTTAAACAGCCTTGTAGTGCTTAAATTTGCACAACCAAGCCCACATACGAAGGAAATAATTTAATCCATGAACAAAACTTGTGTACATCATTACAGAGGGGTTAGTTCAGTTTTCTGGTATTGTTCCTCAGTGTTTGCCTGTGTGTGTGTGTGTGTGTGTGTGTGTGTGTGTGTGTGTTTGGGTCCTGGTATTGTAGCCTTCTCCAGTTAGTAGGTGCCTGTTTTTGCCACTGTGGAAGAGTAGAGGTGCTTTGAACTTTAGTAACATAGTGAATGGCTGTGTATGCTGACAGCCTGGGTAAACTTCAGTGTTATTGAAGTTTCCCAATGATTCATAGTACCCCTTTTTTATTCCTGTTTTCGGCACCAACTGTGTCCATAATGATCACTGCTTTGGATTCAGAGGGCTGGACCTAGTGAAGGGGAAAGCTAGGGGAATGTACTGACTGACTGAGCTCCAGAGGGAGCCATCCAGCAGATGATGATGCGAGTTGAGTGATTGCGTCTCGGCGTGAGAGACGCTGCATGTTTTGGTCCTGCGTGATGGATGGTTAATGCAACAAAAACGCTTCACTCAGGTTCGACAATATGATGGTGTTAGAGATTGATTTGTCACAAGACAATATCGTTGAACCTTTCCTTTAGGAAGCAGGGAAGACTGCAGAATGAGTTCTCCTAAAAGGTATTATGCTAACGTTGCCCGACTGAACTCTGCTACTCCATCCACCACAGCGGGCGAGGCGGTGTGTTCAAGTGTTACTATTTGTTGAGTCTAGGGCCTTGGAGGTTGTCTACCTTCTCGATGAAGAATGAAGCACCTCTTTAAGACGGTATAGGGCAGTGGAGGTTGTCTACCTTCTCGATGAAGAATGAAGCACCTCTTTAAGACGGTATAGGGCAGTGGAGGTTGTCTACCTTCTCGATGAAGAATGAAGCACCTCTTTAAGACGGTATAGGGCAGTGGAGGTTGTCTACCTTCTCGATGAAGAATGAAGCACCTCTTTAAGACGGTATAGGGCAGTGGAGGTTGTCTACCTTCTCGATGAAGAATGAAGCACCTCTTTAAGACGGTATAGGGCAGTGGAGGTTGTCTACCTTCTCGATGATTGAAGCACCTCTGTATGCCAGACAGAACAGAGTTCCTACTCCTATTAACATTTGAAATAACCTTTTAGAGTAAATTCCACCCAGTGATAAACATAATGGCAATAACAATTCGCAGTCCTTCAAGCCACATCGCTAATTTAAGACTGGCTTCAAAAACACACTCCTAATGAACCTCTCCAACAGTGTTGTGACATCATCAGCACTGGATGAACTAATGTGATGTCAGTTCACACCTCTCTCCTGTCGTCTGGGGTGTGATAAATAAATAGATGACCCTGGAGGAGGTGATAGCAGCAGGATTGCAGATGCTAACTTCGTTAGCGTGTCCAAGACGTGTCTTAGATGTGTCTGAGATGACCTGTCAGGCTATGTTGGGTTCACATTCTCCCCTCCCAGGCCTGGATGGATGGTCAGGCTACTAAGACCAAAGGGTCTGCGGCTGATGGGATCAAAACACAAAACACTGAACTCAGCCCTGGATGGAGTCACATTTTCAAGTATCAGAATTTGGTCAATCACACCATATACTGCATCACTGTAATCACACCACATAGTGCATCACTGTAATCACACCACATAGTGCATCACTGTAATCACACCCACCTACTACATCACTGTAATCACACCCGCCTACTGCATCACTGTAATCACACCACATAGTGCATCACTGTAATCACACCACATAGTGCATCACTGTAATCACACCCGCCTACTGCATCACTGTAATCACACCACATAGTGTATCACTGTAATCACACCCACCTACTACATCACTGTAATCGCACCCGCCTACTGCATCACTGTAATCACACCACATAGTGCATCACTGTAATCACACCCACCTACTACATCACTGTAATCACAACCACATACTGCATCACTGTAATCACACCCACATACTGCATCAATGTAATCACACCCACATACTGCATCACTGTAATCACACCCACATACTGCATCAATGTAATCACACCCGCCTACTGCATCACTGTAATCGCACCCACATACTGCATCAATGTAATCACACCCACATACTGCATCACTGTAATCTAAACCCACCTATTACATCACTGTAATCACACCCACACACTGCATCACTGTAAGGCAAGTCTGTGCTTTAGCAAATATTTGAAATGTGTTTTCAGTTTGCAAGTTTGATCAGAAGTATATTGAAAATGAAATCACGTTCTTGGAACAAATTGGAATGGCAAATGAAAAGCATTTATCATGTGACATTCTCAGTAGGGTTGATTTGGAGAGCAGGGAGGCAAAATCCTGTCTTATCATGTTGGTACATATGGACACTCCTGTGTCAGGGTTCCAGGTAGTGTCTCAGGGAACATGGTGGGACGGGGAAGACAGTATTGTGTGTACCGCGTCTGTGTCTGATAAACATATCTCTGGTTAGACAAAGTTAATTAGGTTTGCCTTCCTCTCGGTCTCTAGCGATCGATTTGAATCAGGACGTCAGAAAGAGTGGGAAGAAAAGGGACTGCCGATAGTAGGAATGTGGTAATCTCAGTCCCATTGGACAAATCCAGATTAGACTAATCAGATTTTAGAGGTGGGATTTAATAAACAGGATTCAATCACTCACTCACTCACTCACTCACTCACTCACTCACTCACTCACTCACTCACTCACTCACTCACTCACTCACTCACTCACTCACTCACTCACTCACTCACTCACTCACTCACTCACTCAATTCACTTTATTGGCATGATGCAACAGTGTCAACATACATATATATATATATATATATATATATATATACATACATACATACACGTGTGTATATATATATATATATATGTGTGTATATATATATATATATATTTTTTTTTTTTTTTTTTTTTTTATTAATTATCACTCACTCTCTCACACACACACAAGGCACGTTTTCATTGACCCTGGTTTATTTGACAAAAGAAATGTAACAAAGAAATGAAACAGTATGTACATTATCTCTCTCTCTCTCGCTCTCTCTCTCTCTCTCTCTCTCTCTCTGTCCCTTAGTCTCTCTGTCCCTTAGTCTCTCTGTCCCTTAGTCTCTCTTGCTCTCTCTCTCCCTCTCCCCTCTCTCTCCCCTCTCTCTCCTTCTCTACCGCTCTCTCTCTCTCTCTCTCTCTCTCCTTAAGAATGTGAAATGTCAGAATAATAGTAGAGAGAATGATTTATTTCAGCTTTTATTTATTTCATCACATTCCCAGTGGGTTAGAAGTTTACATACACTCAATTAGTATTTGGTAGCATTGCCTTTAAATTGTTTAACTTGGGTCAAACGTTTTGGGTAGCCTTCCACAAACTTCCCACAATAAGTTGGGTGAATTTTGGCCCATTCCTCCTGACAGAACTGGTGTAACTGAGTCAGGTTTGTAGGCCTCCTTGCTCGCACACGCTTTTTCAGTTCTGCCCACAAATGTTCTATAGGATTGAGGTCAGGGCTTTGTGATGGCCACTCCAATACCTTGACTTTGTTGTCCTTAAGCCACTTTGCCACAACTTTGGAAGTATGCTTGGGGTCATTGTCCATTTGGAAGACCCATTTGCGACCAAGCTTTAACTTCCTGACTGATGTCTTAAGATGTTGCTTCAATATATCCACATAAAATTCCTTCCTCATGATGCCATCTATTTTGTAAAATGCAGCATCTTCACAAGATCCTTTGCTGTTGTTCTGGGATTGATTTGCACTTTTCGCACCAAGGTATGTTCATCTCTTGGAGACAGAACACATCTCCTTCCTGAGCGGTATGACGGCTGCGTGGTCCCATGGTCTTTATACTTGCGTACTATTGTTTGTACAGATTAACGTGGTACCTTCAGGCGTTTGGAAATTGCTCCCAAGGATGAACCAGACTTGTGGAGGTCTACAATTTTCTTTCGGAGGTCTTGGCTGATTTCTTTTGATTTTTCCATGATGTCGAGCAAAGAGGCACTGAGTTTGAAGGTAGGCCTGGAAATACATCCACAGGTACACCTCCAATTGACTCAAGTTATGTCAATTAGCCTATCAGAAGCTTCTAAAGCCATGACATAATTTTCTGGAATTTTCCAAGCTGTTTAAAGGCACAGTCAACTTAGTGTATGTAAACTTCTGACCTACTGGAATTGTGATATAGTGAATTTGTAAACAATTGTTGGAAGAATGACTTGTGTCATGCACAAAGTAGATGTCCTAACCGACTTGCCAAAACTATAGTTTGTTAACATGATATCTGTGTAGTGGTTGAAAAATGAGTTTTAATGTCTTCAACCTAAGTGTATGTAAACTTCCGACTTTATATATGTCTCTCTCTCGCTCTCTCTCTTTGTCTTTGTCTTTCTCTCTCTCTACCTCTCTCTCAATTCAATTGGCATGGAAAACACGTTTACATTGCCAAAGCAAGTGAAATAGATAATAAACAAAAGTGAAATAAACAATAAAATATTGAACAGTAAACATTACACTCACAAAAGTTCCCAAAAAATAAAGACATTTGTCATTATATATAAAGTGTTGTAACGATGTGCGAATAGTTAAAGTACAAACAAGAAAATAAATATAAATAAATATGGGTTCTATTTACAATGGTGTTTGTTTTTGCTGCTTTGATTGCTGTGGTATTACAGCCAATAGATATAGGAGTTTATGAACGTTTTATTTGTTTTCGAATTCTTTGTGGGTCTGTGTAATCTGAGGCAAATATGTGTCTCTAATATGGTCATACATTTGGCAGGAGGTTAGGAAGTGCAGCTCAGTTTCCACCTAATTTTGTGGGCAGTGTGAACATAGCCTGTCTTCTCTTGGCAGCCAGGTCTGCATACGGTGGCCTTTCTCAATAGCAAGGCTATGCTCACAAAGTTTGGGTCAGTCACAGTGGTCAGGTATTCTGCCACTGTGTACTCTTTGTTTAGTGAATATAATTTATTTTATTTAAATTTAGTGTTTAGAATAGCATTCTTGTTCGCTCAATTTTTTTGTTAATTCTTTCCAAATTAATTATCTTTTTATTTTCTCATGATTTGGTTGGGTCTAATTGTGTTGCTGTCCTGGGGCTCTGTGGGGTCTGGTTGTGTTTGTGAACAGAGACTCAGTACCAGCTTACTTAAGTGACTCTTCTCCAGGTTCATCTCTCTGTAGGTGACGGCTTTGTTATGGAAGGTTTGGGAATCGTTTCCTTTTAGGTGCTTATAGAATTTAACAGCTCTTTTCTGGATTTTGATAATTAGCGGGATGGGTCTAAATCTGCTCTGCATGCATTATCTGGTGTTTTAGGTTCTCTCTCGCTCTCTTTCTCTCTCCCTTTTTCCATCTCTCTCTACCCTTTTCCTATACCGTGTGTCTTATTCGTTCTCTGACGATGAGAAACCAGGAATATCCATCCTGTTCAAATAAAGCTGTTGATTGTCTTTGTAAGGGAGAGCCGTGGCTGAGAGAAATGGCGAGTAACCAAAGGGAACAGTTCCTGTCGGTAACCTTTCGCTACCGGGCATTTAGTAAGTCATGTCAGTGCTATCAGTGGAAATCAATGCTCTCCAGTATGCCCAATGAGATTAGCATTACTGTGAACGTTTAGCCGAATGATATGTCATTTATTGATAGTGACTTGTAATCACCCACTCTCTTTGCTCACACGCAAGACACCAGGGTGGTGGCGCTGACTCCATTGCCATGATGTATAACGGTCCAAGCTGTATGTGCCTGGCATCCGGAATGTAGCGCTGAGTGCTTCTCCCGATCGATTCTGTCATTATGGAATTCATGTGGGCCGTCCTAACGACCCTCCTCCCGCCTCATGAATATCCATGTGGAGCAAAGACAGGACTGTAAGAAAATCTAGTAAGCACGTCATCTCAGGTAAATGATCCTTCAGGGGAGTGTCGAGATGGAGTCCCTAAAGTAAGCGCCATCTTCTCTACCGCTCTCTCTCTCTCTTTCTCTCTGTCTGTCTGTCTGTCTGTCTGTCTGTCTGTCTGTCTGTCTGTCTGTCTGTCTGTCTGTCTGTCTGTCTGTCTGTCTGTCTGTCTGTCTGTCTGTCTGTCTGTGATTGTGTGTGTGATTGTGATGCGTATTCTAATCCAGTAGCCTATCAGTGTTTAGGCTAATTTAACTTGTCTCAGTGTGTCAGGTCCTCTGTTCACAGTGGCACCAGCTCCTTGGTGACTGACACACAGTAAATTACTGGGCTTTTGTCTGACCACTTGGCCAGTCTTTCTGACAATCACTCTCAGGAAGGAACACACAGGCAAAATGGCCACCTTCTAGTCAGTCACTGTGGACGAAAATGGGTATGCCTCATTCTCTCTCTCTCTGGCTAGACATATTCCACAACAATGCACTCAAGACGAGGGGTCGCTGCCTGCGAAGGATATATTAGTCCTGACACAAAGTCTTGTAACACATGCGTTAAGGGAAGGTCAAACACCAGATGCAACATATTCATTGACACGATCAAACGTGAACCGAATTGCTCCAAATCTGTTTTCAAGCAGCGGTGCCTCTTTAGCAGCCCTTTGCACTATTTATCATCACGTTAATGGCGGTCTCCACAATCCACTGGTATTAATCATTCCTTATGGATTCAGTGTAATAGGAGTGGTGTCTCAAACACAGCCCCCTGCCAACGTCCTCGGTGTTCATATCATAGTCCATTGGAAATCAATGATGTATGACACACACACACACACACACACACACACACACACACACACACACACACACACACACACACACACACACACACACACACACACACACACACACACACACACACACACAATATTGTTATAGTGCAATGCCTTGAGGTGCAGGCTGGGCCCTGTTTCCTTGAGGAGAGCTAGTGATGCAGACTGGGCACTGTTAGTGGAGCAGTCTGGGCACTGATAGTGGAGCAGTCTGGGCACTGATAGTGGAGCAGTCTAGGCCCTGTTAGTGGAGCAGTCTGGGCACTGATAATGGAGCAGTCTAGGCCCTGTTAGTGGAGCAGTCTGGGCACTGATAATGGAGCAGTCTAGGCCCTGTTAGTGGAGCAGTCTGGGCACTGATAGTGCCAAAGCATCTTTTAGTCAGTGATTCCTTTCTTCCAGTATCAGAAAAACAGCTAGTGAGGTACTGTTCAGCTCTTCCAGTTTCCTCAAGATTGACTGTACTTTTTTAAAAAGGTTGCTTTGGAGAAAGAAGTTCCTTGTTTAGAGCACAGACTCTGACAGCGTGTTCTCTCTCTCCACGGCTCTGGCCACGGCTGACACTGTTGACTGAGCGCCTCCTCCGGTGAAGCTGTCCACTCTCAGTGGGATGGCATCCATTTTAAATTGCTTTTTCACACTTGCCTGGCCACGGGACGACTCAAGCCCCACACCTCCACACTCAGGACATCCTGTGGGTGCCAGCTATTAGCAAGCGAGACCTGACACCTCCACAATAGCTTAGGATACATGTGATACACTCACACACACACACACACACACACACACACACACACACACACACACACACACACACACACACACACACACACTACATGCAGCCATGCCTCCATCAACAACACCTAACACTTCTTCCTCCCGCTCATCAGTCCTCTACTCTGTCAGAGTGGGGGGATATTGGGAATGGCCACATGCGACTGGCTGATTTGGGGGTGCCTTATGTCTGGGGAAATGTGGTTTTCTGAACACTGACAGGGTCATAAATCAACAAGTAAGAAAAGAAAAGCATTGATATGAACCACACAAAGCCCAGAAATACACCCTGTGATGAATGTAGGGCTCATAAATAGAACTCAATGGCTACATCCCAAATGGCACCCTATTTCCTACATAGTGCACTACTTTTGACCAGAGCCTTATGGTCCCTGGTCAAAGATAGTCCACTATAAGATAGAGAATATGATGTCATTTAGGACGTAGCCAATCTCTCTCGCTCCCTCTCCTTCTCTCTCGGGTCCAAACGAACAAGTCATACAATCAATATAATGCTTTCTTCTCAGGGAAATACGTCGACCATGGAATTATCCTGAGACCTTTAGCTTCTCTGATAGGGTTGAGACTCGCTGCCATAGCTCAACCGTGTCACTCAGAACACAATGCCGGTGACCGACAGAGGAATCAGTCAATCTGGATTGTAATCAATCGCTCCATTTAAATGCACTGTAGGAATCGTGTTGAATCAAATCCAATTAATCCGTGTTGGGAGTTAAGCGGTGTAAATAATGTCTAGACTCAAATACATGTAAAGGTCTTGAATAGCAAGGGCAGGGGGTGAATGAATCATATTCAGCCAACCGCCCAACCAGCCAGCCAGCCAGCTTACGTCCTGTACTGCACTGCGGTCCAGATACTGTATCTAAAGGCCCGGGACAATGGATGAGCGGCGGGCGAGGCGAATGGAACTCCAGACTTGGCACGTGGTGGGCTTCCTATCGGAGGCTGTAAATCCTCAACAGCCCCCCTTGCCCAACACTGCTGTGCTCCCCCCTCCCCACCAATCCACCATGGAGAGCCATAAGAAGTGTTTGCACAGCACTTTATAATCGACGCCTCACAACGGTTAAATCAAGGGCTGTGGGATCAATGTTTTAGCCAACCCACCTTTTCAAAGTGCCCCACATTTAGTTTGTGCCTGCCTACTTGTCTGCCTGTCTGCCCGACTTCCTGTCTGACTGTTTTCCTGTGTGTGTGTCTGTCTGTCTGTTTGGTCCTTGGGGTGACACAGATGGGCTTTGTCAACATTGTTACATCTGGTCCTGGTCTAACCTCACCCTCCCCTGCCCCAACTGGACTCCGCTCATGCTGCCAGGCCGTTGCCAAGGCGACGGTGCCAGGCATCCTGGCCAGGCGGCCAGCGCCAGGTTCAGGACAGACCGATACCGTGCCAGGATGCCAAGGCTTGGCCTTTGTGTCCCTTTCCTGGAAAAGGAGGAACATGTTTACAACTGTGCTCATATTTTCAACTAAAGACTTTTAGTCCAAAGTGATTTACAGTCATACATGCATGCATTTTACATACAGATCACTGCAGATGCGTAAATTGTTGTCATCCCTACAACCTTGATCAAAACAGTGATCCAAATAGGTATTTGATATGATATTGAGTTTAAATTGACAGTTTTGGTTTGGGCTGTATTGGAGGAATACTTTAAAGATACATAAAGATTGGTGAAAGATTAAATGCCAGAGTTGATGGGTTAGGTTGAGAAAAGGCTTACATGCTGACGACACATTACTCGCATTGCAAAATAAATGTACACATACATGTTATTCAATAACTTCTTGCCTGCGTCAACGAGCATCTGCAGAGCCAGGTGATAAAATAGAACTTGATTTGTGACGTTTGACGTGCTGCAAGTCCCGCCTCTCCCATCACCTCATTGGTTTTTAGGAGCATATACCCACGTGGGTGATTGAAAGATGAACTGAGGTGCACACTCCAGTCCAGTTGGTGGTGGTAATACACCTTTAAAGTTGGTTGCCCATTTTCGATCAGATATAAAATCCACAGAAGAAGAAGTAGAAGAAAACTCCTACTACTGAAGGAGGAGAGATTACTAGAAACTAACTAGGTTTGTTGAGGTAGAGATTACTAGAAACTAACTAGGTTTGTTGAGGTAGAGATTACTAGAAACTAACTAGGTTTGTTGAGGTAGAGATTACTAGAAACTAACTAGGTTTGCCCTTTTATCTGTGGATTAAATGTTCGAGTAGAGAACAAAGATCCATAAGAAAAGGACCTTGTGCGTTTCAGGTAAAATAACAACCCAATGTTTATATCCCAGGACAAATTAGCTACTGTAGCAACAGCAAGCTAGCTATCTAAATGTCCATGAATGTTTCATATGTTTCAACCTATCCCCAAATTAATATAGTTGGTTCAGCGTTCGTTTTGATATTTCAACTTGCGTGTCTGGATCGCGTTTGGTGTGGATGTACAAAATCAACATGCGCGCGCGATGGCGCACGCAGATGCACATGCGTGCCCATTATAGACAGCATGTTAGGATGAGAGGGAGGTCAGGTGTCTTCAGTGCTATTGGCTCGATGTAGGAAGTGTGATGCAAGACAACAGAAAATGCCTCCTGAGGGTTGGATGTGCAGTGTGACAGTGCAGAGCTGAACTTGGCCGAAGGTCAGCTGCTAAGCTTCTCTTTTTTGGAGCAGGACATACGCTAAGGACCTTAGGGACCTTCAGGGACCCAGGTTACCATAGGAACAGAGACAAAAAACGACAGAAGCTATCGGAGGAGGTAATATTTGTTGCGTGACCAAGCCACGGATCGCCAAAGGGTGGATTTATGTACATTTGCCACATCTCTAATGAAATATTGTCATGTTTTATAAAAAGTAGTTCAATAAATGAATGAAGTTAGCACCTGAATGTCTCTTGAATACTTTGCAAAGCAATTCACGGTAACAAATCACAAATCTCTCTAACAAAATAATTGAGTCAGGGAAAGCCAAAAGTAAAGACCTGGGCTCATTGGCTTTTACTCATGTCTCCTTCTTCACCTCTCTTTAGAACAGAGAGAGAGAGAGAGAGGAGGAGAGAAATAGAGAGAGAGGAGAGAAATAGAGTGAGGAGAGAAATAGAGAGAGAGGAGGGAGAGAAATAGAGAGAGAGGAGGGAGAGAAATAGAGAGAGAGGAGGGAGAGAAATAGAGAGAGAGGAGGGAGAGAAATAGAGAGAGAGGAGAGAAATAGAGTGAGGAGAGAAAGAGAAATAGAGTGAGGAGAGAAATAGAGAGAGAGGAGGAGAGAAATAGAGAGAGAGGAGGGAGAGAAATAGAGAGAGAGGAGGGAGAGAAATAGAGAGAGAGGAGGGAGAGAAATAGAGAGAGAGGAGGGAGAGAAATAGAGAGAGAGGAGAGAAATAAAGAGAGTGATGGTAGGTGCAAGAGTGAAAGAGAGAGAGAGAGAGTTGGGTGGTGGGTGAGCGTGGGTGAAGACAGAGGGACAGGACACGAGGTGAAAGAGGGCGATGATACAAATCAGGTTGTGGGCGTGTCCACCCAGAGTTACCCTGAATACACAATAAAACACCCTGATCTGGCATCGATTGATGCCCCTGTCCCGCTTCTTTCACAGTTCACTGCCACTGTTGCGTTTTGTATTGTACATAACGTCAATATGGCTGCTCCTCAGGGGCGGCGGGGGAGCTACGCATTTATTTATTTGTGATTTTCAAGGATGATCAATAGAAACAGGATGTACCTGAGCTCAATTTCAATTTCAAGTCTTATAACAAAATCAGATATTTCTGTTTAAAATTATAAAATTAGCCAAAAAAATCTAAAAGCCTGTTTTTGCTTTGTCATTATGGGGTGTTGTTTGTAGATTGATTAGGAACAATTTAATTTAATACATTTTAGAATAAGGCTGTAACGTAACAAAATGTAGAAAAAGTCAAGGGGTCTGAATTCTTTCCGAATGCACTGTATAACAGCAGTGGTTGGACCAACGGCAGTAAGGCATTAATAATAAAAATAGCAGTAGTTGTAGTGGAAATGTGATTACCATTAACAGCAACTACAACAACCATATTAATGAGAATAATAATACATTAAAGCCATAGTAGCAGGCCAGTCACAACCTGACTGAAGCCACATGACCATTTTTTTTAAAAATACAAATAAATAATAAATGGCGCTGACAATTAGGGCTACCTTGCTTCTAGCTCTCAGGAAACTTTGCAGTAATTTGTTTTTTTATGTATTATTTCTTACATTATTGGCCCAGATTTTTTTTTTTACATACAGCCGGGTTTTTTTACAAGCATTTTGCTACACCCCAAGCATTTCGCTACACCCGCAGTAACATCTGCAAACACGTGTATGTGACCAATAAAATTGTATTTTATTTGTGTGACAAGCCAAAACAAAATGAGAAATATTATTGACATTACATTGCACTCTCTTCCTCTCGCTTTCTCTCTTTCTCTCTCTTCCTCTCGCTCTCTCTCTCTTCCTCTCTCTCTCTCTTCCTCTCTCTCTTCCTCTCTCTTTCTCTCTCTCTCTTCCTCTCGCTCTCTCCCTTCTCTTTTTCCCTTCTTTTTTTCCCCCTGTGTTAGACTTTCAGTTTACCATACCTTCTCCAATCAGGTGGCGGCTTCCCGCTGGGCCCCGTGAAGCCTGTCCCTCATGGCTGTTCCATGTCTCTGTTTCAATTTTTCTAGAAAATGCTGATGGAGTATTGGGAACCTCTGAAGGGATTAGAATGTGTTTAAAGTCACGTTCCAAATCCTCATTATATTTTCACACTCTCTCTCACAGGCCAACCGCCTTTGTCAGGATCAGATACAATTCTGGGATATCTTGAGTAACATAAATAAATCAAATCCTACACACACACACACACACACACACACACACACACACACACACACACACACACACACACACACACACACACACACACACACACACACACACACACACACACACACACACACACACACACACACACACACACACACACACACACAAACAAACAACGAATACACACACACACACACACACAAACAACGAATACACACACACACACACACAAACAACGAATGCACACACACACACACACACACACACACACACACATATATATACACACACACACACACAAACAACGAATGCACACACACACACACACACACACACACACACACACACACACACACACACACACACACACACACAGAGGAAATAGGAGTGCTGGTGTTCCTTCTTATATAGTACCATGTGTATGAGGTGTTTGCATACAGACTGCATCACAATTTAGTTTATCGTGATTTTCTGAAATCAGATAATATGCAAAGCGTCATTGATTCTAGGGCTCAATTTTCTTTCACTGGAATGTCATGTAAATGTATGGAAGTGGTTTGTATAATGTACATGAGTGCGATATGTCATATGTCAGTCTAATGAATTCATATGGGAAATGGTGGTTGCCCTTGTGTGTGTAGCCTATTATGCAAACATTATGTATTTCTGTGCATCTGTGTAGTATTTTTGTATTTTTATTGGGATCCCCAATTAGGTTCGTCTTCCTGGGGTCCAAACAAGAAACAAATACAACAGATACAAAACATTAGGGTCATTTAGTCTCGGAAATCCGGAACAATCCGGGGGAAAAAAAATGTCTCTTCAGACAGATAACTCTCCCAACAAATCACACGTTTGGGTAGGCGGGGCTTAAAATGCGGGCGGGAATTGTGCTCAGGATTAGCTAGGGCAGCAAGTGGATACGGCAGTGACGTTACCGACGCGCTTCCCATTTTCGACACGTCCTCTCTGTCCCAACTGACGCCGCAATTTATGCAGATGTGTTAAAAGCTGGAGCATTCGTACATTGCCGAAAGCAAACCGTCTGTCTAGACTGGATAAACTACATTTTGCACACTGTATGCCTATGTTTGTAGTAGTGTGTGTGTTCCAGAGCAGGAGCGATACCTATAGCTGTGTGTGTGCTTGGTAAACAACAGGTGTGGACTAACAGTGAAATGCTATTTGACAGGCCCTTCCCACAATGCAGAGAGAAAGACAATAGAGAAATAATAGAAAAGTAATAATAAATCCACAATGAGTTACTTGGTTATATATTATATATTAATATACATGTTAATATATATATGTATAATGTTAATATACACAGGGTACCGGTACCGAGTTGATGTGCAGAGGTAATTGAGGTAGATATGTACATATAACTAGTGAAAGCTGGTAAACAGTAGCAGCAGCTTATGTGATCAGTCAAAATAAAAAAGGGTCAATGCAGATAGTCCGGGTATCTATTTGGCTTGGGGGTAGACGTTGTTCAGGGTCCTGTTGGTTCCAGACTTGGTGCATCTGTAACGCTTGCGATGTGGTAACAGAGAGAACCGTTTGCTACTTGAGTGGCTGGAGTCTGACAATTTTTAGGGCCTTCCTTTGACACTGCCTGGTATCGAGGTCCTTGATGGCAGGGAGCTCGGCCCCAGTGAAGTACTGGGCCGTAGACACTGCCTCTGTAGCGCCTTGTGGTCGGATGCCAAGCAGCATATCAAGTGGTGATGCAGCCTGTTAAGATGCTCTCAATGGTGCAACTGTAGAACATATTGAGGATCTGAGGGCCCATGACAAATCTTTTCAGCCACTTGAGTTGTCGTTCCCTCTTCACGACTGTGTTGGTGTGTGTGGACCATGATAGATCCTTAATGATGTGGACACCGATAAACTCTCAACCCGCTCCACTACAGCCCCGTCAATGTGAACAGGGATGTGCTCTGCCCTCTGTTTCTTGTAGTCCATGATCAGCTTATTTGTCTTGCTGACGCTGAGGGAGAGGTTGTTGTCCTGGCACCACATTGCCAGGTGTCGTGCGAGGCCACGCAATCGTGGGTGAACAGGGAGTACAGGAGGGAACTAAGCACACACCCTCGAAGGGCCCCCATGCTGAGGGTCAGTCTGGCGGATGTGTCTGGGATTTAAAAAAAAAAATATTTAACCTTTATTTTACTAGGCAAGTCAGTTAAGAACAAATTCTTATTTTCAATGACGGCCTAGGAACAGTGGGTTAACTGCCTTGTTCAGGGGCAGAACGACAGATTTTACCTTGTCAGCTCGGGGATTCGATCCAGCAACCTTTCAGTTACGGGCCCAACACTCTAACCACTGGGCTACCTGCCGCCCCCTGCCGGGATGATGGTGTTGATGTGAGCCATGACCCATGTCTTTCAAAGCATTTAATGATTACAGTTGTGAGTGCTACGGGGCGATAATCATTTAGACATGTTACCTTGGCGTTCTTGGGCACAGGGACTATGGTGGTCTGCTTGAAACATGTAGGTATTACAGACTGGTTCAGGGAGAGGTTGAAAATATCAGTGAAGACACTTGCCAGCTGGTCAGCGCATGCTCTGAGTACGCTACCTGGTAATCCGCCCTGCGGACTTGTAAATATTGACCTGTTTTAAAGGTCTTACTCACATCGGCTATAGAGAGCGTGATCACATAGTCGACCAGAACAGCTGGTGCTTTCATGTGTGGTTCAGTATTGCTTGCCTCGAATCGAGCATAGAAGGCGTTTAGCTCATCCTTTAATTCATGGCTTCTGGTTGGGATATGTACGTATGTGGGGACGACATCGTCGATGCACTTAATGAAGTAAACTCCTCAAGGTTATCCATTTCATCGGTCCACTTCCGTATTGAGCTCGTCACGTTTTTGCATGTAAGCAGGAATCAGAAGGATAGAGTTATGGTCAGAAGGAAGGATAAGTGGTCCTAACCTGTCCTGTCATGAAGTGAGGTGGTATTGTGTGATGATGTGTCCTCACTCTCTTTGTGTTGCAGTGTCAGAGTGTCGAGGTGGTGGAGACCCCCAGCCCAGGTTCTCCTCCTCTCTGCCCACCTACTTTCCTGTCTCCTGCCAGCTGCAGGGAGCCGACTCCTCCTTTTTCCTCCGGGAGGCAGGACAGGAAGTGATGCGAAATGGCAGCCTGCAGACGCGCACAGAACCCTTCTTCCTACATCAACCAGAGGCGGGTGCCGTCCCCCTGCCATCCGTCAACTGTAGCTACGGCAACTTGACGGCCGAGGCTCCCGTGCCGCTAGAGCTTCTCCAGGGATCCCCGCGCCTCCTGGGCCCCTCCCCCACCCACATCACCCTCAACTGGAAGGTGCGTGCCCATGTGGTGAGCCGCAAGGTGGGCTCAGCACGCCCCCTTGTCCAGGTGCTGTTCTACCTGGCTGGCCGCCGCTGGGACGAGGCAGCCCCCCTTCCGGAGCAGCTGCCCTGTGCGCGGGTGATAGCGGTGCGGGAGCCCAGCGAAGCCTCCCCCTCGGCGGGCTGCAGGTTGGATGAGGTTGGGGGTGGCGTGGGGATCTGTGTGGCCCGCTTGGAGCTGCCTGCTGGCTGGTTCACCCCGTCACCAGGACGGAAGAGGCTCCCGGATACGGCCCTGACCGGAGTGGAGCTGTACTACTCTGTCCAGCCCCTAGAGGATGAGAGCGAGGAGTGCCCAGCCAGCAAGGAGCAGTGGAGAGGGCAGAGTGGAGCAGGGGGTGACATGCAGAGTGCTGGGCCCGTGGGGCTGGTGGTGGGGCTGGCGAGGCCCAGGGGGGAGAGGCTGAGACTGGATGACAACGTGGAGATCCTGGTGCCTCCCAGCCCCATCAGACTGGGACAGATGGTGGGCTTCGGGATCAGCATGAGTTCCGCCTCTAGTCTGGAGCAGTTCACTCTCAGGTGGGTCACAATACTCACTCACTCACTCACTCACTCACTCACTCACTCACTCACTCACACACTTCTGTGGGATGACTGGGAGCTTATCTCTACAATTATATTGCTATGGCATCAGGAATATGAGGTTGACAAATGTACAAATTGTACAGTTTCATCATTCTATAGATACCGCCCAAACACATAACACATATCTCTCATATGGGTTTAGAGGTGTTTAAAGGTTTCTGAGCACAGTACGTACTAAAGGGAAATCAACTTTGACACCAGAAAAGTTATATTGTGGAAATGAATCACAAATGTGAATCAGAACATGATGTGACTCAATTTTATTTATTGTTATTTTGATCATAAGATGTTATTTTGATCATGAGGTTATTTTGATCATGAGGTTATTTTGATCATGAGGTTATTTTGATATAAGACGTTCACCATACTGAGTTGCGTATTTATTTTGTGTATTTTCAGAGGTGGTAAGGAGGGATTTAAAAAGCATTTCACCTTGTCCTGCTGCTCTCTCTCTCTCTCTCTCTCTCTCTCTCTCTCTCTCTCTGTCTCTCTCTGTCTCTCTCTCTGTCTCTCTCTCTCTGTTTCTCTCTCTGTTTCTCTCTTTCTCTCTCTGTTTCTCTCGTTCTTTCTTTCTCTCTCTCTCTCTCTCTCTCTCTCTCTCTCTCTCTCTCTCTCTCTCTCTCTCTTTCTGCTCCTTTCTGTCTCTCTCTCTCTCTCCCTCACACACATTAATCCTGCTGCTGTTTCCCCTGTTCTGTCAACTAGTAGGAGTAATGGGTTTGGCTTCAGGGTTATGAGCACACATACACACACACACACACTGTGTCACTGTCGAGCCCCCCCCCCCCCCCCCCCCCCCTGCGGTGACCCCCCTGTGACCCCCCCCCATACAGTCTGCTCTACAGTAAAGGGGATAGAAACTCTGTGCTCTCTCCCCCAGTCCTCCACCCATCCTCCCAGACAGACCCTCTCAGGGTGTCCTGCTCTTCATTTACACCACCTGTCTCAGGGTGTCCTCCTCTTCATTTACACCACCTGTCTCAGGGTGTCCTCCTCTTCATTTACACCACCTGTCTCAGGGTGTCCTCCTCTTCATTTACACCACCTGTCTCAGGGTGTCCTCCTCTTCATTTGCACCACCTGTCTCAGGGTGTCCTCCTCTTCATTTACACCACCTGTCTCAGAGTGTCCTCCTCTTCATTTACACCACCTGTCTAAGGGTGTCCTCCTCTTCATTTACACCACCTGTCTAAGGGTGTCCTCCTCTTCATTTACACCACCTGTCTCAGGGTGTCCTCCTCTTCATTTACACCACCTGTCTCAGGGTGTCCTCTTCATTTACACCACCTGTCTCAGGGTGTCCTCCTCTTCATTTACACCACCTGTCTCAGGGTGTCCTCTTCATTTACACCACTGTGGATTCTGTGCATATGACAAATAAACTCTGATTTGATATGATGTATCATTTAGGTCACAGTCAGTGTGTAGCTGAATCACAATTAATAAGGTTATTTAGACAGGGAAGACCAGATCCAAGATCCAAGATCACCAATCTATTCTGAGTGACCATGGACACTTACACTGGGTGACCATGGACACTTACACTGGGTGACCATGGACACTTACACTGAGTTGACTGCACTGCTACAGAAAAGGAAAGTTTGTTTCTGGAACTCTGGTGTCACTGACTGTAGCTCTAGAGGACATGGGCTGTGGTGTGTGTGTGTGTGTGTGTGTGTGTGTGTGTGTGTGTGTGTGTGTGTGTGTGTGTGTGTGTGTGTGTGTGTGTGTGTGTGTGTGTGTGTGTGTGTGTGTGTGTGTGTGTGTGTGTGTGTGTGTGTGTGTGTGACGCACTGCACCACACGTCCTCTAACCCCAATCATTTATTTCCGCAGGCCACACACCCGCCCTCAAGCTAATGTGTGTGAGTCTTCAGTGTGTGTTTTTTTGTGTATGTGTGTGTTCGTTTGAGATTGTATAGTCGGTGTGTACGTGTGTGTGACCTGTGTGGAGAGGTGTCAGGGTATGAGTGTGTGACCTGTGTGGAGAGGTGTCAGGGTATGAGTGTGTGCCCTGTGTGGAGAGGTGTCAGGGTATGAGTGTGTGCCCTGTGTGGAGAGGTGTCAGGGTATGAGTGTGTGCCCTGTGTGGAGAGGTGTCAGGGTATGAGTGTGTGCAGTGTAAACAGGCCTCTACGCCGCTGTAAGAGATCCACAGTTTCTATCTGATCCTCTGTAAATCCGGGTAATCCCACTACACACATATCCTTGTACGCCCCCCCTCCCCTGATCCCCAGATACTATCATCGATCTCTCGGCTCCTGTCCTCCAGCACCCTTACACCTCGCTCGAGAGTGTGTGTTTACCTGTGTGTGTGTGTTTACTTGTGTGTGTGTGAAGAGGAGTAGATTGTATCGTCAAGGGAGGACAGGCGGTTTCGGGAGTCCCACTTTTCAACCCGTCGACTCCCAGACAAACAGATGTGTGTGTGTGTGTGTCCGTGCTTGCTGTGATCCTATTCAAAAGAATTGGATGTTTTACACATCACCAATTGCAAAATGAACCGTCCTATTTGATTCTTCTTCTCTCTGTTGCTGTGTTGATTAGTGGAAAGATGGATCGTATGGGCATTAATCAAAGAGAGAAAGAGAGAAAGAGAGAAAGAGAGAGAGAGAGAGATCCTTTCTGGGTACGTCTGTCTTCTTTAGACATACCGCCTCCTCCTCGGTTAGTGTTTGAGGAGCTGATTAGTAGCTAGTTCACATGTTTGTCCACGGGATAAAACAAGTGAAGCTGATGTTGTTCATGAACAGAAGTGGGACTTGAGGCTGGGCGATGAGCCCTAGCTGTCACTAAAACGGCTACTATGCATGAGCAAATAGAAAGAGCAGGCTAGCTCCTGCTCAGGCCCGGTCACCTGGAAGAGTTGTGCAGATGAAGGTGAGTCTGTAGTAAGGTGACTACGTTGTGAAGATGAAGGTGAGTCTGTAGTAAGGTGACTACGTTGTGAAGATGAAGGTGAGTCTGTAGTAAGGTGACTACGTTGTGAAGATGAAGGTGAGTCTGTAGTAAGGTGACTACGTTGTGAAGATGAAGGTGAGTCTGTAGTAAGGTGACTACGTTGTGAAGATGAAGGTGAGTCTGTAGTAAGGTGACTACGTTGTGCAGATGAAGGTGAGTCTGTAGTGAGGTGACTACGTTGTGAAGATGAAGGTGAGTCTGTAGTGAGGTGACTACGTTGTGAAGATGAAGGTGAGTCTGTAGTAAGGTGACTACGTTGTGCAGATGAAGGTGAGTCTGTAGTGAGGTGACTACGTTGTGAAGATGAAGGTGAGTCTGTAGTGAGGTGACTACGTTGTGAAGATGAAGGTGAGTCTGTAGTAAGGTGACTACGTTGTGAAGATGAAGGTGAGTCTGTAGTCAGGTGACTGTGTGATATTCAACATTTGTAAAGTAGATTACAAGCATGTTGACAGGTGGGTGATGGACGGCCGTAACCCTCTGGTCTGCAAAACCAAAGTGTCCCAGTTCGCTCCCCCCTTGAAGACTTAAAGTTTCGATTTAGCTTTTACTTCAGGTAAGACTGCATGTACTGTATGTGTAAAGAAAACACATGGAATCTATTACTATTATCATATACTGTTATTAGTCCATGCCTAGCCTGCGTATAGTGAATGTTAGTGAACCGTCTTTGACCCAGGCCCAATAGTAGCGCACTTTATAGGGAATAGGGTGCAGTTTGGGACGTAGCCTAGCCTTCTCTCTCACTCCTTTACTTCTCTTCCTTAGTATTACCTAGAGACACAGGAGACACAGGAGACACAGGAGACACAAGAGATACAGGAGAGACAGGAGACACAAGAGAGACAGGAGAGACAGGAGACACAAGAGAGACAGGAGAGACAGGAGACATGAGACACAGGAGACAGATGAGACACAGGAGACACAGGAGACATGAGACACAGGAGGCATGAGACACAGGAGACAGATGAGACACAGGAGACACGAGACATAGGAGACACAGGAGAGACAGGAGACACATGAGACACAGGAGACATGAGACACAGGAGAGACAAGAGACACAAGAGAGACAGGAGAGACAGGAGACATGAGACACAGGAGACAGATGAGACACAGGAGACACAGGAGAGACATGAGACACAGGAGACATGAGACACAGGAGAGACAAGAGACACAGGAGAGACAAGAGACACAGGAGAGATAAGAGACACAGGAGAGATAAGAGACACAGGAGAGATAAGAGACACAGGAGAGATAAGAGACACAGGAGACACAGGAGAGACATGAGACACATGAGAGACATGAGACACAGGAGACACAGGAGACACAAGAGAGACAAGAGACACAAGAGAGACAAGAGACACAAGAGAGACAGGAGTCACATGAGAGACAGGAGACACAGGAGAGATGTGAGACACAGGAGAGATAAGAGACACAAGAGACACAGGAGAGACAAGAGACACATGAGACATAATGAGACACAATGAGACACAATGAGACATAATGAGACACAATGAGACATAATGAGACATAATGAGACACAGGAGGACAACAACAATGGGAGAAACTAATTAAAAAGGGCCGCTCCGTTTTCACTGCAATTTTTTCACGTCCAATTATCTGCCAATGAACGGTAAGCAGTATGTTTTGCCATCAAAGCATGTCTCCTCTCCAGAGAGATAGATGAAAGCCATACTTAGTGTTTTTCCATGATAACCATTATATTAAAAGACTGTGTATGCACTAAAGACTGCAGCGATGTCTTGTTTTCCTCATCCTGTTCTCCATGATCTAGCTTGACCAATTACTCATCCACTTCCCCCATATGTTCCCAGTAGGCTACATCTCTCTCTTTCACATGCTGTAGTGTATTTCTTAGAAATATTGTAAAAGATAAATTAGCCTATTCATTTTTTATTCTTGATCATTTTCCCTAACAGTGTTGTCATCTAGAAATGTTTCTGTATCTTGAAAAGGTAGAGTCCATAGTGAAGACATTTTTTATATTTTTTTGATGCGTCAAATAATTAGTCCGCATGAAATGGTTGGACGGAAACCTAATTTTCTCTTCTATTCCCCTGCCTACTCATTTCAAGAGTTGGGCCAGAGTTTGTTTACTTAGAATGGGTCCATTCTGCCCCAACATCAATTTCAAAATGGCTGATGTATTTAGATTTTCTGTCAGGCGCAGTGAAGAGATAAAGACGTGAAGGTGAAGCCTTATTATTCTTACTCAGAATGGTTTCCTGTTTGTTTGTGCTTACAGAAATCTGTACCAGTATACCCAATTAACCAAGTGTCCCAAACGGCAGCTCATTCCCTATACAGTGCACTATTTTTGACCAGGGCTTATTGGGACGCAGACCCAGGCTTGGCGACAAAGTCACACTTAATAGTCAACTTAACCCCCAGCCATACTGAAATCAAGTCACGGTATGGGGTACGGTATGCCAAGTCACTGATATTAAACCAAGGTAAGACGCCTTCTTATGAGTCAGGGATCATTCTAAGGCTTATCCTTTAACAGGGATCATTCTAAGGCTTATCCTTTAACAGGGATCATTCTAAGGCTTATCCTTTAACAGGGATCATTCTAAGGCTTATCCTTTAACAGGGATCATTCTAAGGCTTATGCTTTAACAGGGATCATTCTAAGGCTTATCTTTTAACAGGGGTCATTCTAAGGCTTATCCTTAACAGGGATAATTCAAAGGCTTATCCTTTAACAGGGATCATTCTTGAGGTTATTATCCTTTAGCCTAACGCTCTGCTAATGCCATCGCGCAACCAATCCCTGACTTCATCCGACAGCCCGTCTAAACACTCAGCTTCAGACTTCTAACATCTTTCCAGTGAGGGTTCAGGACCCAGAATGCAGTCAGTAGTACAGTCCTGGTCTAGGGCTGTTATTGTGACCGTATTATCGCCAGACCGGCAGTCACGAGTCATGAAGGCAGTGAAATTCCTCTTGACCGTTTAGTCACGGTAATTATGCTTCTCCGAGCTCTGATGCTGCTGATGGTCATTAGTAGCCTACCAAACGTGCTAACTGCCTGGTACTCAGCACTCTATTGTCCCTCTAATCACTCTGACAATGCAAATGTAATCGAAAATCTAATCAAACACTTCATGAGCTCATGTTGTGCAACATTTCTACAGGATATGCAATTGCGGTAGAAAACAGAGTTATGGCCTCTAATAAAAAGAGGAGGATCCCATCAGCTTTCTACAGTCTAGGCTTACTATATTTATTTCTCAACTTTCCTAATAAAAAGCACATTGCTTCTCTTTACAACAGGAGTATAGCCTACCTGGCTGGCATGAAAATGAGCCATGGGAAAAATAGTCCTTCATTCACTATTTAGATGACTTATTTTCCCCCCTGACCCCTGTTTCGATACAGGTGCATAATAATGGTCCATTCTAAATTAAAACAAATTTCACACATATATTATTTAGTATATGTAAAGACAAGATTAAATCAAGAATAGTCTGATGGGTGACAATATTAGCCTATCTCTTGTGAATTATATATTATCACTTGTTCACACCCAGCTTTTTCAAATCATAATCACACACCTCATGTAGCCTAGCCCACAGGCCTATATGTTTTAATAAGGTTTGTATCACACACCTCATGTAGCCTAGCCCACAGGCCTATATGTTTTGATAAGGTTTGTATCACAACTAAAGTGGCCAAATAACTTCTTAACATTAAGCAGATTAATCCACTTTACAAGGGGTGTAGAGCCTAACTGGAATACATAAGCAGCGCGTGAGTTTCAAGTTCGGTGAAGATAATATTCACCATAAAAATGGCACCTTTATAATAAAAGCATTAAATGCATAATCGCATTTGTGAAAATTGTGTTTTCCTGATAATGGATCATTCACGCTTATATCCTACTGCTGTGTGCGCAGTACTGTGAAGAAATAGCCTAATAGTTTATCATTTTAAGCTAAACATTCTGATCTGTTGCGTCAGGCTCATTGCTTAAAACTGTTTTTTTTTTTATCCTAGTGGTTGTATTAATTTGGTATCTATCCCAACTGTCCCAAACTATTTTTGGAATATTTATTTCTTGCACAGCATAGAAAATGTCAACTTTTTTTTATAGCAGTACATTGACATACTGTACGCTAGTGATTTTGCTGTTCATTAGGCCTAGTCATCTTGTTGGCTGACGAAAAGTAAACGTGGACAGTGCACAGTTGCGTCCCCGATGTGTCTGTCTTCACTTGTAGCCTATGAGAAAGACCCAATCACATGACAGAGAGCCATGTGAGTGAGAAGTGCTTCGGCACGCAGCTGGGAGAAGAAAATTATAATGATTCTTTTCAGCCCGTGGGGATTACGGCCACAGGCCGCAAAAGGCATGGAGGAAATATCAGGAAATATCAATTGTATTCTTCATACTATAAAATAATATGAAATAATGCCACTGAATTCTAAGCAAATCTTGTCTGCTAAATGAACTAGTGTAGCCCACAGCCATATGGCATAGCAAGATCATATGGACAAGTCAGAGCATGATATCCTGTTCTTCTGAAATAGACTACATTTTCTTCATATCAAGTTTCTTTAGACCTGTCTAAAATAAATAATGGATTTATTGTGAAGGTGTAGTCTATATTACTTTGATTTATTAGACTTTTTTAAATGTAGATGTTCCAAAGCTCTGCATCAGTGGCTTGTAGGCTGTGTGTGGAAGCCGTCATTGTAAATAAGAATTTGTTCTTAACTGACTTGCCTAGTTAAATAAAGGTAAAAAATGTTTATATATATATATATATATATATATATATATATATATATATATATATATATATATATAAAACATAAATATATATAAAACATATATATATAAAAACATTTTTAACCTTTATTTCATGACCGCCACAGCCCTAGTCTGGTCACGTGTTAACTCCTGACCCCATGACCCCTGATGAGAATGAACCCCCTCAGTGTTAAAAAGGCTGCCTGGTTACAGTCCCCTTTGCTTTCCTATTCTTGCCCTGCACATTTAAACAGTCCGTCCATAAGCTCATTAGCACAACACTAACACATGGCTCTCCAAAGGGGGATTTCAGGCGTCATCATGCGTCACCTCGCCACCACTCCACACTGTGCAGCGGTCCAAGTAGGTGAAAATGTCACCCGTCCCTGGCCCTCATCCCGGTTTAGGGTCGCGTGTCTTGGTGACCGTATCGGTGGCGGCGGCGGTCAGCTCAGCTCGTCTGTAGTTGTGCCAGCTCTGTCAGCCGCGAGGCGAGGTGAGCCGTGTGGCGTAGAGTCGAGCTGCCAGACCTGATTATTATTAGTACTGCCAGGATAATTAAGTCAGCGGGCTCTGAAAGAGCAGGTTTAGTGTCGACTTGACTTCTAGTCCCTATCGGCCTCTCTCTCTCTCTCTCTCCCTCTCCCTCTCCCTCTCCCTCTCCCTCTCCCTCTCCCTCTCTCCTCTCACTCCATGACATCCATTTCGTTCTGTGATTGTCTTACTGACTGCTTTCCTCCCCCTCCCTCTTTCTGGGTTTCTCTCTCTCTCTCTCTCTCTCTCTCTCTCTCTCTCTCTCTCTCTCTCTCTCTCTCTCTCTCTCTCTCTCTCTCTCTCTCTCTCTCTCTCTGCTCTTGTCTGTGGCGTGGAACTTGCTGCTTCCCGCTATGCCTCATGAATATTCATCAAAGGGCGTTATTTGCATTATTTGCCCCTGAAAACGGGAGAGTACACAAAGGTGACAGCTGTCAACCTAAGGGAGGAAACATATTGGAAGTCTGTGTGTGTGTGTGTGTGTGTGTGTGTGTGTGTGTGTGTGTGTGTGTGTGTGTGTGTGTGTGTGTGTGTGTGTGTGTGTGTGTGTGTGTGTGTGTGTGTGTGTGTGTGTGTGTGTGTTAGTACGTGTGCCTGAGAGGGAGAGAGCGAGAGAAAGCAGTTTTGTTTATTTAGAATGATTGACATGATCACTGAACTGTAGTTAGTGTGTTTGTGTTTGGATGGCAACAGATTTTATGGAGTTGTTGTTGTGGTACTGTAGTCTGTGTGAGTGTTGTTGAGGATTCATGTGTGTGCTTGTTTGTGTGTGTGTGTGCAAGCGCATAGGTATGTGTTTGTGTGTGTCTGGCTTTGTGTCTATGTCTGTGAATGTTAGTGAGGGTTTTTTGATATGTAAATGTGTGTTTAAGGTCCCTGCCACTCCAATGGAATCCATCCTTATTTAGAAAGGCATACATTCAGACAGCAATGGAATGGAATGCAACCAATGTGCACCTCATTCAAATGATTTGCTTTCACTGCCTTCCATTTTTCTTGACCAGGCATCATTAACCACAGAGTTTGTAGCCTTGGTTCCTAATAAACATGGTTTACCTCACCTTCTCCTTGTGTGAACAGTCAGTTGGCTCTCTTTCCTCTCAGGAACAGTGCCTTCGGAAAGTATTCAGACCCCTTTACTTTTTCCACATTACAGCCTTCTCTAAAATGTAAATTTCCTCAGCAATCTACGCACAATACCTCATAATGACATAGCGAAAACAGGTTTTTAGAAATGTTTGCAAATTTATTAAAAACAAAAAACAGAAATAACTTATTTACATAAGTATTCAGACCCTTTGCTATGAGACTCCACCTGTAGTAAATTAAATTGATTGGACATGATTTGGAAAGGCACACACCTGTCTAAGGTTGCATAGTTGACAGTGCATGTCAGAGCAAAAACCAAGGCATGAGGTCGAAAGAATTGTCCATAGAGCTCCGAGACTGGATTGTGTCGAGGCACAGATCTGGGGAAGGGTACCAAAACATTTCTGCAGCATTGAAGGTCCCCAAGAACACAGTGGCATCCATCATTAAATGGAAGAAGTTTGGAATCACCAATACTCTTCCTAGAGCTGGCCACCCAATCGGGGGAGAAGGACCTTGGTCAGGGATGTGACCAAGAACCCGATGGTCACTCTTACAGAGCCCTAGAGTTCCTCTGTGGAGATGGGAGAACCTTCCAGAAGGACAACCATCTCTGCAGCACTCCACCAATCAGGCCTTTATGGTAGAGTAGCCAGACGGAAGTCACTCCTCACAAAAGGCACCTAAAGACTCTCTTTTATGAATTGTATTTTAATGTTTAAGGACTCTTGGAAGATTAGTCCAAATGAGGACTAAAAGAGATCCTAATAAAATAAAATAAATATCAAATCAGACCATTGGGAAACAAGATTCTCTGGTCTGATGAAACCAAGATTGAACTCTTTGGCCTGAATGCCAAGTGTCACGTATGGAGGAAACCTGGCACCATCCCTACGGTGAAGCATGGTGGTGGCAGCATCATGCTGTGGGGATGTTTTTCAGTGGCAGGGACTGGGAGACTAGAAAGGATCGAGGCAAAGATGAGCAGAGCAAAGTACAGAGAGATCCTTGATGAAAACCTGCTCCAGAGCACTCAGGACCTCAGATCAGGTTCACCTTCCAACAGGACAACAACCCTAAGCACACAGCCAAGACAACGCAGGAGGGCTTCGGGACAAGTCTCTGAATGTCCTTGAGTGGCCCAGCCAGAACCCGGACTTGAACCCGATCAAACATCTCTGGAGAGACCTGAAAAAAGCTGTGCAGCAACGCTCCCCATCCAACCTGACAGAGCATGAGAGGATCTGCAGAGAAGAATGGGAGAAACTCCCCAAATACAGGTGTTCCAAGCTTGTAGCATCATACCCAAGAAGGGTCGAGGCTGTAATCGCTGCCAAAGGTGCTTCAACAAAGTACTGAGTAAAGGGTCTGAATGCTTATTTAAATGTGATATTTCAGTTATACTGACTCCCTGACTCTCAGCCACCCTGCCTCCCCGCGACCATGCCATCCCACCACCCTGCCTCCCAGCTACCCTGCCTCCCTACCTCCCTGCCTCCCCGCCACCCTGACTCCCTGCTTCCCCACCACCATGCCATCCCGCCACCCTGCCTCTCTGCCTCCCAGCTACCCTACCTCCCTACCTCCCTGGCTCCCCGCCACCTTGCCTCCCTGCCATCTCGCCACCCTGCCTCCCAGGTACCCTGCCTCCCTGCCTCCCCACCACTCTTCCTCCCTTCCTCCTCGCCACCCTGACTCTCAGCCACCCTGCCTCCCCGCGACCCTGCCATCCCACCACCCTGCCTCCCAGCTACCCTGCCTCCCTACCTCCCTGCCTCCCCGCCACCCTGACTCCCTGACTCCCTGCCTCCCCGCCACCATGCCATCCCGCCAGCCTGCCTCCCTGCCTCCCAGCAACCCTGCCTCCCCGCCACCTTGCCTCCCAGCCACCCTGCCTCCCCGCCACCATGCCATCCCGCCTCCCTGCCTCCCTACCTCCCTGTGCAACTTCCAGTGCATGTTTACTGTGAACACTGAGGCTGCACCCAATTTAGGTTACAGTTATAATAGTGGCAAAATAGGCTACTGTGGCTATTTGATCATAATGCAGGCCTACCATAGTGGCGTACCATAAAAAGCAATAATTCAGTCTACAGTAGCAGCCAATGTGTGGTGTTCAATGTAGGCCTACATTCCATGAGACTTTAAAAAAAAATGCAGAGCTTGACATTAACCTGTTTATCCAAAATGTTTTTGTGTTTGATCCAAGAAACCCCTTTACAAAATAAAATGTATCGTTATTTCCACACCATTATTACAGAGAATCAAACAAATTATGCTACCGCCTATTGGCTACTTAGCTTATTAAAGCCTGTCTCAAAATACAACACTGCCACTTTAAGACAAAAAAAAAGCTCTTTACCTGACTTGCTTTTCAAAGATGTCTAGAAATGTACACGTTTTGCGTTCTTGTAGGAATCAGTTACTCCCCTATTGCTGACTACTAATGACCTATAACTGGGCTAATAACTCACTAACTAGCAAAGGATATGAACAAATGTGCATGTGGCTACATGCATCTCTCCCTTTGATCTCAAAACAAGCACATCTACCCACGACCCCTCATGCTGTAAACACAGTCCAGTTCAAAGTAAATGACACAGATCTATATAAGGCAATGGTCTATTTGCATATAGGCCTACTGCAGCTCTGATTATTTTTGCGGCTCCGGTCTGGTCTGTGTAGAGTACATGCTGAGTAGTCAGTGTCAATGCAATAGAATCCCACTCCGGCAAGATAAAAAACAATGACACAACGCACTACGCAGTTAGACAAAAGATCTAAGAATGAGTTAGTCCAGGCAAGGAGGAAAATCATTTATGTGTAATAATGTGATTGTATTTGTATGTGTGTTTGACATACAGTAATGAGAGAACATTGATAGGGGTTCTCACAGTGTTTGGAGAAGAAAGTGCCAGTGGATGAGAGAGCACATGAGACGTGGCTTCAGTTCATGTCAGGAGAGTTGACAATGGTAGTGGTCATCACCTCTTAAAAAGGGAACAGGAGGGGACTTAGCTGGAAATGCAAATAGCAGATACATTCCATTACAGCTGCGCCATCGTAGGTTTGAACAAGTAGCCCAAGAAATGTTCCTGAATAAAGCCCTGATCATCCACATACCTAACGGTATCTGACAACGGCAAGCAGACTGGTGGCACCATAGGTCCCAGAGTGGGGGGGGGGGATTTTTACCCCCTGGGAACCGGAGTTTTTCCTTAACCAGGAAAACATTGGACCCAATAAAGTATGACAATGATTAATCAGTTGTAAAATGGTTTTACAAGGGCTGTGATGAGACCAGTTTTTCCTAATCAGTGTACTGTAAGGATTTATGTTCAGAGAGGAAACCTTTATGTTTGTGTTGGAATTGGTCCCCAATTAGAGGCAGCTGTGCCGCATTGCCTCTAATTGAGGAGCCTATTAAAGTTCAGTTTTTACACCTGTGTTTGTGGGATTTTGTGTGTTTCTTTTTGTTTCACACCAGTTCATAGTCGCTGTCTCTCCTTTGTTCGGTGTTTTGGATTACTTCACTGGAATAAAGGAATGTATTCTCACCACAGCTCTGTGCTTCGGGTCCTGTCTCATAGCGATCATGACAATCAGGTCACGTGGTTTAAAAAAACTGGCCCTGGGGGAATGAAAACTCTGTAAAACGGCAGCAACCTTATATGTTCAGCAAGTAACGCATCATAACGTGCTATGACCTCTTCAAGCTCCTTGTAGTTGCCCTTGTTAGCGGGACTTTCCGTGTCCTCTGGTGTCGATAAGCCACTTGAGAACATCCCTGTTTCTTCTTACTTTCTTGTTGTGTTGCGCAGTTTTATTACGCAGGCGGCTTGAAGAAAGGCTCCCTGTTAACCAGCTATACTTTTGATACCAGTTGGTATTGATGAAAGGCTCCCTGTTAACCAGCTATACTTTTGATACCAGTTGGTATTGATGAAAGGCTCCCTGTTAACCAGCTATACTTTTGATACCAGTTGGTATTGATGAAAGGCTCCCTGAAGAAAACCAAGAAAACAATTTATAATCTACCTTCTCCGTCTCATGTTATTTGAAGTAACTAATTTAAAAGGAATAATATCCCCCCAAAAAACTATCACTTTTCAATCTCTATCCAATATTGTCACCAACGTGTCAACACACAACACCCCCCCATAATGCTTTGCGGCACAACCCCAATACAACACACTAGGTTCATTATCTGATCATAATCCTATGATTGGATGGACAACATGTCAGTTCATACTGAAAAAGCTTTGATTGGTTTGAGGTCGTCCTCTGGAAGTGGTCATAATTACCATGTAGGTCTATGGAAGGGGGTGAGGCCTACAAGCCCCCTAGGTTTTGTATTGAAGTCAATGTACCCAGAGGAGGACAGAAGCTAGCTTCTCCGGCTACACCATGGTGCTACCCCAGAAAGTGCTGTTGAAGTTACTATAGACCTTCATTACAAAATAGTGTGTCAATTATTTGGTGACATATAAATATATTTAGTATAGTTATCTACGTTTTTTAGTATAGTTATCTACTTTTACACGTTTCACTATGTTTATTTTTATGAAATTTCACTGAGGAGGATGGTCCTCCCCTTCCTCTTCTGAGGAGCCTCCACTGGTAAAAAAATTACTTTAATTATGCTTGTTGCTTTGAGGTTAATTATCACGTCCACTTAAAAAAGAAAATGGAATTACCTCGATGTGAATATAGAGGCGTTAGAATGAATCTGAAGCTGATTAGGATCAAACCTTACAGTACAGTAATAACGTGGGTGAATGACAGTGAATCATTTAAAAACTGACCTCCATATTTAGCAGGAACAATGGAGGCCTATGCAGCAAATGAGAACTTGTTCTCAACTGACCTACCTGGTTAAATAAAGGTGAAATAAATAAAATAAAAGTGGCAAACTTTCGCAAGCGGCTATTTGAAAGAGCTATTTTCTATCTATGTATTTATTCATCCTTTTTTTAACCAGAGAAGTCACATTGAGATTGGCATCTCTTTTTCAAGTGAGCCCTGGCCAAGAGCGCAGCATACTTCCAGTTACACATGTAAGGGTTGTTGCGGTGACTGTATTACTGCTACAACCGCAGTCAAATTCCACGTGACCGTTGAGTAACGGTAAGCTCCTTTTATGCACATGTATTGGTAGTACCCAACTAAACTAATGGCCATCAGGTACTAACGGCCTGGTATTCAGGGATCTATTGTACCTCTCACCACTCTAACGTCAATGCAAATGCCATCGAAAACCACATCAAACACTGTATCATGCTTTTAAAACTCACCGTTTGACATCACTGTGGTGATCAATTTGAAGAAAGAAGAAAGAGTTCCACTGGGTGGAAAACGTAGTCGTTGTAGATGTCGTTTTAAAATCATGAAATGGACAGCACTTTCTAAGATGATGATTAATTCAAAGCATTTAAGACGTTGCATGTTGAACACCCATACACATGTTAGAGATAATGAATTATACAATACATATCCTAATATTACGCAGATTTAAGATGTCTTTGCTACATAATTGGTCTATGGCATGGCGCATAGCCAGATAACGTACAGTAGGCCGACTCATATTCGGTTCTTCAGAATTTGTATTGATTTTTTTAGACCTGCTTAAAATAAATAATGGATTCATTGTGATGGTGTATATTAAATGGATTTATTTGACTTTTTTAAATGTAGATGTTTGAACTAAACCACATCAGTGGCTTGTATGTGTGGAGGCCTGGAGATGCTAAATGTGTTTATGTTATTTAATAGTAAATTACAGTGAGGCCGGCAGTCTTTTGCATGACAATAACCATCTGACAAAATGTCATGACCGCCACAGCCCTAGTCACAAAGCAACGCAACACAACACAGCGAATGGA
>CM042401.1:34560898-34608398 GCA_023634145.1 Thymallus thymallus
CACTACATAGGGAATAGGGTGCCATTTGGCAAGCACACATTTGTTCAACCGCTTATGTATCAGATGAACGCCGGTTCGGATGCATGCTGTGGTCACAGCGATTGGGTTTTGCGTGCAGGCTCCTGTTGCTCACTGAGCTCTTTGTTCTGTGTCAAGCTGAAGACTGTATCAATGTCTTCTTCTCTGACGAGGCATGTTGTTGTTCAATGGGGATGACGAAGGACACGCGCACACACACGCACACACACACACACACACACACACACACACTGAGCTCATCAGGTCCTTAGTGTGCACCCTCCAAACATGCCAATGTACCTCTCTGGGTTTGAGGACACACTGCAAACTGCCAGCCCTTCTCTGTAGTGTCCCAGTGTTTGACAATGTGTGACAATGACAATGTGTTCTTCATAAACACTAGACTAGCAGACGAGGGGACAAGTGCCACTACAGCTGAGTAGCGTAGATGCATTCTGACAGCGTATGATGGCACAACATAAAAATGGGATCTGCTAATCTCACTAAGCTTTGCTTATAAACTCAGTCTCTCAGATGTTGTCTTGGTAAAGGTTTTCAGTGAAAGAGATAGGAGGAACTATATGTTCATTAGCTTTTTGTCTCACACACACAAACACACAGTCAAAGAGACTGTAGGGATGTTTGCGGGGACCGTATTACCGCCACACCGGCAGTCACGAGTCATGAAGGCAGTGAAATTCCTCTTGACCGTTTAGTCACGGTAATTATGCTTCTCCGAGCTCTGATGCTGCTGATGGTCATTAGTAGCCTACCAAACGTGCTAACTGCCTGGTACTCAGCACTCTATTGTCCCTCTAATCACTCTGACAATGCAAATGTAATCGAAAATCTAATCAAACACTTCATGAGAGCAAATTAGCTCATGTTGTGCAACATTTCTACAGGATATGCAATTGCAGTAGAAAACAGAGTGATGGCCTCTCAACTTTCCTAATATTAAGCACATTGCTTATATTTACAACAGGAGTATAGCCTACCTGGCTGGCAATGCAGGAAATGTCAAACCTGTAGTGTATTTGAGGATTAAAAATGGCTGTTGCTGTTTGTAATTTCCAATTAGACATTTCAGACTTGATTTTCCCTTATGAAAAATGTATCAATCCCTACATAAATGTCCATTAATTATATACCACATAATAATTCACATTTCCTGTTGCTGTTGCAAACTGGCTCAAATTAAGATCTTACATCTGTAGGCTAGTCCTCCCTCTGTCATCTCTCTCAGTGGGGTGGATCTCGGCCATATATATGGACTCCCTTTGCCAGTGGGCAACACACGTACAGCACCGTATGAGGTCCCCCAAAGCAGGACAGGCTCATAAATACGTCTAATTATCAAGATTAAACCCCAAACAAACACAGCTTACATAGCCTCCACCAGACAGAATGGGGGACAATCACCGCTCACCCGTCGCCACACAGAGCTCCGCTCCGGTGATTAGATACCTCCCTATACCTGTGTCTTCTTTTAGACATTGTGACAGAGGATGGCATTGCAAAGCCACTGTCTATACGTGATCTCCTTACGGAAGTGTGTGTAGATGTCACGCATTACCAAAAGATTACCTTTCTGCAATATTGAAATGTTTGGAAGCACTTGCCGAAGATTTTTTTCAATGCGCTGTACCTCAGGGTTTGAATACGTGTTTGAGCAGGATTCACTGTGTCAAATAGAAAAACACATTTAGTTTGAACAGTAATTGTAGTGGTCCCGATTAGACAGCTCATTACTTTGGTCTTTGTTGTAAGAGTCCTGAGTAAATCACTAGTTAGAAACGAAGGTTACAAGTTGGCCGCGAGTGGTTAGAAGAAAACATTTCTCTGAGCTGTCTCCAAGCCGACGTGAAATCCAGAGCCTCCACCGCGAACTGTGCCTGCGGGAGTTACAGTGCGCTACGACATCAGAGGCATGAGAGGGAACATGTCGTCTGGAGCCAAGATGCAAGGCCTGCTGGGTATGGAGAGGAAAGGGGGAGAGGAGAGGAGAGGAGGTGGGGTGTACTGCGGTGGTGTTCCAGACTTCCAGGATGCCCGCGTGGCACATCTGTGATTGGCGTGAGATTGACAGCAGTAGAGCTCGGCGGTGTCAGGCGTAGCAGATAGATGATGCTAAGTTGGCGGTGGCCTGGCTGCGCGGCGAGGGATTAGCAACAGGAGACGGCGCCGGCCCAGAAGCTGTCAGATACCCATCAGGAGACAAGCTGGGGCGGGGCCGACTTCTGCTGCAGGCCGGCAGGGGTCTGAGGAAGGAGAGGAGAGGGCAAATGTACAGTAGAGTTGCACAACACAAACACACACACACACACACACACACACACACAGATATACACTCACAGACAGACACACACACACACACACAGACAGACACGCACACACTCACAGACATGAACAGACAGACAGATGCGCACAGACCCACGTATGCACGCACACACACTGACGGATTCCTTTCTGCCTTAACTATCTATACATTTTGTGTGTATTTAGTAGATAGATGTCTTACCCACACACTGGAAATGCTACAACACATGTATACAGACATAACTCTGTTCCACATCAAGTAACTCAAACCGTAGAATCAGATTAAACAACACCTTATGGAACAAGGCGGACTGTGAAGAAACACACAGACACACACACACATTCTAACACACATACTCTACACACATGATAACACACATGCTAACACACATACTCTACACACATGATAACACACATACTCTACACACATGCTAACACACATACTCTACACACGTACTATACACACATACTAACACACATACTCTACACACACTCTGCAAACATACTCTACAAACATACTAACACAGGTACTCTACACACATGCTAACACACATGCTAACACATATACTCTACACATGTACTCTACACACATGCTATGTTTTATTGTAATGTAATCGCCTTAATCTTGTTTGGACCTCAGGAAGGGAAGCTGCTGCCTTGGCTGGAACTAATGGCGATTCTTAACAAATACAACTACTGCATATACAGTTTCGGAAGTTTACATACACCTTAGCCAAATGACATTTCATTCTAGTAAACATTTCCTGTTTTAGTTCAGTTAGGATCACCACTGAAATGTCAGAATAATAGTAGAGAGAATGATTTATTTCAGCTTTTATTTATTTCATCACATTCCCAGTGGGTCAGAAGTTTACATACACTCAATTAGTATTTGGTAGCATTGCCTTTAAATTGTTTAACTTGGGTCAAACGTTTTGGGTAGCCTTCCACAAGCTTCCCACAATAAGTTGGGTGAATTTTGGCCCATTCCTCCTGACAGAACTGGTGTAACTGAGTCAGGTTTGTAGGCCTCCTTGCTCGCACACGCCTTTTCAGTTCTGCCCACAAATGTTCTATAGGATTGAGGTCAGGGCTTTGTGATGGACACTCCAATACCTTGACTTTGTTGTCCTGAGCGGCCTTTCAGGTTATGTCGATATAGGACTAGTTTTACTGTGGATATAGATCGTTTTGTACCTGTTTCCTCCAGCATCTTCACAAGGACCTTTGCTGTTGTTCTGGGATTGATTTGCACTTTTCGCACCAAAGTACGTTCCTCTCTAGGAGACAGAACGCGTCTCCTTCCTGAGCGGTATGACGGCTGTGTGGTCCCATGGTGTTTATACTTGCGTACTATTGTTTGTACAGATGAATGTGGTACCTTCAGGCGTTTGGTAATTGCTCCCAAGTATGAACCAGACTTGTGGAGGGCTACAATATTCTTATGAGGTCTTGGCTGATTTCTTTTGATTTTCACATGATGTCGAGCAAAGAGGCACTGAGTTTGAAGGTGGGCCTTGAAATACATCCACAGGTACACCTCCAATTGACTCAAAATATGTCAATAAGCCTATCAGAAGCTTCTAAAGCCATGAAATCATTTTCTGGAATTTTCCAAGCTGTTTAAAGGCACAGTCAACTTAGTGTATGTAAACTTCTGACCCAGTGGAATTGTGATATAGTGAATTATAAGTGAAATAATCTGTATAAAATTGTTGGAAGAATTACCTGTGTCATGCACTAAGTAGATGTCCTAACCGACTTGCCAAAACTATAGTTTGTTAACATGAAATCTGTGGAGTGGTTTAAAAATGAGTTTTAATGACTTCAACCTAAGTGTATGTAAACTTCCGACTTCAACTGTATACAGTACATATCATATATACAGTACATCCCATATATACAGATCATATCATTAAACTCTAAATATCATATATACTTTACATATCATATATACAGTACATATCATTGAACTCTACATATCATATATACTCTACATATCATATATACAGTACATATCATATATACAGTACATGTCATACATACTCTACATATCATATATACTCTACATATGATACTGTATACAGCATACTGCTTTCAACACAGCAGGTGTAACCTCGCTTCACAAGCTGCACCAGACACACGGCTAACTGGCCACGCACGTTTGAAGGTTGTACTCGTAGATGCATACCTTAAGTTCTCTCAAACTATTTATCTTCCGTACTTCAAACAGATACCAATCAGAGGACGGCATTCCAGAGCACACCACAGTCAAGTGATGTTCATAAAAGACAAGGGCGTTGCGTCCCAAATGGCCCCCTATTCACTTTATAGTGCAGGTTTAAAAGGTCAAAAGTAGTGCACTAAAATATTATACAGGGAATAGGGTGCCATTTGGGACGCAGGCAAGAAGAAGTGGGGACGTCTGGCTGGTTGTATGAGAGAGTATAAGGCAGAGTGTAGGGATGTGTTCCAAATGGCACCATATTCCCTATATAGTGCACTGCCTTTGACCCACAACATAGGGAATAGGGTGCCGTTTGGGACACAGAGGGTAGCAGTAGGAATGATTGAGAGATGGGGAATAAATGTGGGGAAATGTATGAGCAAGAGGCTCTTTGAGCAGAATCGGTCTTGGCACCCTGTACTGGTCCTGTCTTCTTCAGAACTGACACATGACTGAAGTGGCTCCCTCTGTGAGCCTGGGAGAGCCCTGAGAGATAGAGAGGGAGTGAGATAGCGAGAGAGAGCCTTAGGGTCTCCATGCACATGCAGGTACTGTACATATTATCAAATATTATTAAAGGGCACAGGTATACTGTAGCGTCTGATGGTATTTTAGCCATTGTTTCACAAGTATGCACTCACTCACACACACCAGGGTTTCCGCTATGAAAATGGGAAACTGGACATTTGAACGGCAGCATTTTAATTTACCGGACCCATATGAATTGGATGCGTAACCTGATTAGGGCGTCCACCCACGGTGCTCAGAACAACATAAATCACATTAAGATCATGTTAGTTAAGCTTAACAGAACATGCAAGTCGAGGATGCAATGACGTGTGTTGTTACCGCGCACTTTAAAGATGTTAGAAGTAACTGCCGACATTTACTTTTCTCAGCCAACAAGTTTCATGTTTGGGGAAGCCATAAAAATGTACCTTTATGAGGCCTGGTGAAGCAGGCAACACGCTGCATGAGAGTTGCAAAAATAAATGTACACATACATGCTGTTTAATTATTGCACCCACACTGCTCGCACGCACCAACAAGCGTCTGTGTTGCCAGGCGCTAAAATAGAAGTTGGTTCTATTTGTGACTCCTGATCGCGCTATAAGTCCTGCCTCTCCCATCTCCTCATTGGCTTTTAGGAGCATATACCCATGTTCCATCTCCTCATTGGCTTTTAGGAGCATATACCCACGTTCCATCTCCTCATTGGCTTTTAGGAGCATATACCCACGTTCCATCTCCTCATTGGCTTTTAGGAGCATATACCCACGTTCCATCTCCTCATTGGCTTTTAGGAGCATATACCCACGTTCCATCTCCTCGTTGGCTTTTAGGAGCATATACCCACGTTCCATCTCCTCGTTGGCTTTTAGGAGCATATACCCACGTTCCATCTCCTCATTGGCTTTTAGGAGCATATACCCACGTTCCATCTCCTCATTGGCTTTTAGGAGCATATACCCACGTTCCATCTCCTCGTTGGCTTTTAGGAGCATATACCCACGTTCCATCTCCTCGTTGGCTTTTAGGAGCATATACCCACGTTCCATCTCCTCATTGGCTTTTAGGAGCATATACCCACGTTCCATCTCCTCATTGGCTTTTAGGAGCATATACCCACGTTCCATCTCCTCGTTGGCTTTTAGGAGCATATACCCACGTTCCATCTCCTCGTTGGCTTTTAGGAGCATATACCCACGTTCCATCTCCTCATTGGCTTTTAGGAGCATATACCCACGTTCCATCTCCTCGTTGGCTTTTAGGAGCATAAACCCACGTTCCATCTCCTCGTTGGCTTTTAGGAGCATATACCCACGTTCCATCTCCTCATTGGCTTTTAGAAGCATATACCCACATTCCATCTCCTCATTGGTGTTTAGGAGCATATACCCACGTTCCATCTCCTCATTGGTGTTTAGAAGCACATACCCACGTTCCATCTCCTCATTGGCTTTTAGAAGCATATACCCACATTCCATCTCCTCATTGGTGTTTAGAAGCACATACCCACGTTCCATCTCCTCATTGGTGTTTAGAAGCATATACCCACGTTCCATCTCCTCATTGGTGTTTAGAAGCATATACCCACGTGGGTGATTGAAAGATGAACTGGTCGGCTGTGGCAATGCACATTATTATGAAAGTTAGTTACCAATCGCCATATAAAGTCCCAGAGAAGAAAAAGAAGCCTGAAGGAAGGAGAAATGACGAGAAACTATTCGGTTGACCGTTTTATCTGTGGATTAATTGTCAGAGTAGAGGACCTTGTGCGTTTCAGGTAAAATAACAACCCAATGTTTATATCCCAGGACACATTAGCTAGCAACAGCAAGCTAGCTAGCTAAATAGGACACATTAGCTAGCAACAGCAAGCTAGCTAGCTAAATAGGACACATTAGCTAGCAACAGCAAGCTAGCTAGCTAAATAGGACACATTAGCTAGCAACAGCAAGCTAGCTAGCTAAATAGGACACATTAGCTAGCAACAGCAAGCTAGCTAGCTAAATTGCTCTACATGTTTAATGCTTTTCTACCTGTCCCCAAATTAATATAATTAGTTAAGAGAAGGGGAGACACACAAAGAATATCAACTGGTGGAGGAAATGATTGTCCAAAAACAAACTTTTAAGTGACACACTCAACGGGGATATGGTCAATGCTCTCTCCGCTGGTGCCAATTTATTTGGCAAGTCAGTTAAGAACAAATTATTATTTACAATGATGGCCTACCCCGACCAAACCCGGACGACTCTGGGCCAATTGTGCGGCACCCTATGTGACTCCCAATCACGGCCGGATTGTGATACAGCCTGGAACCGAACCAGGGTCAGTAGTGATGCCTCTAGCACTGAGATGCAGTGCCTTAGACCGCTGCGCCAATCGGGAGTCCAATAAGAAGGGCTATGGGCCTAGTGTTCTTCGCTCAATTAAGTAGAAGTTTTTGATAACTAAAATACATTTATTTTAGTTATGTGTGCTCGATTTTATACACCTTTCAGCACGGTGTGGCTGAAAGAGCCGAATCCACTCATTTGAAGGGGTGTCCACATACTGCTGTATATCTAGAGTACTATCCCACATAGTAGAACATTTGACATATTCTATTGGTCAGCTTGTCGAGACGATAGATTCCGAATGCACCAGTAGGCCTAGGCTACACAAACAAATAATGTGCACAAGTCATGAATGTGCATTGAATGTGCATTTGGCTACTGGACAATGAAAGAAAGTTGAAAACCCATAGAACATGACAGAAGGCTACTGGTTTCAATGGCATATGGAAGTCTGTATAAAAGGCTACTGGCTTCAATGGCACATGGAAGTCTGTATAAAATAATTTCCTCCACGGATATGGTCGGATTTTGCCTAGGCTACTTTAAAACATACCTCAAAATATGTAGTAAAACCTCAGGTTTCAAACAATTACGTTTTCAATATGTTTTCAAAATGGACACTGCCTCCAGCTCATTGCAAAGTGCTGTGTGACACGCTGATGAAGCCTCCCTTCCTTCCGTTGCGCTTCAATTACCAGTTGAGAAATAAAAATAGTAGCTCATGTCCCAAAAACTTTTTTTTTTACCCCTTTTTCATGATATCCAATTGGTAGTTCCAGTCTTGTCCCATCACTGCAACTCCCTTACGGACTCGGGAGAGGCGAAGGTCAAGAGCTGTGCGTCCTCCGAAACACAATCCCGCCAAGCCGCACTGCTTCTTGATACAATGCTCCCTTAACCCAGAAGCCAGCCACACCAATGTGTCAGAGGAAACACCGTACACCTGGCGACTGTGTCAGCGTGTATGCGCCTGGCCCGCCTCAGGAGTCGTCTGCCGGCCAAACCCTCCCCTAACCGGGACGGCACTGGGCCAATTGTGCGCAGCCTGATGGGTCTTCTGATCGCGGCTGGCTGCGACAGCCTGGGATCAAACCAGGATCTGTAGTGACACAGCTAGCACTGTGATGCAGTGTCTTAGACCGCTGCACCACTTGGGAGGCCCTCCAAAAACTATTTTTAACACACTATTGCATTAAGAATTGTTGTGCAATGATTGGGCTTATAAAAACGCTGTCTGACAGATTTTCCGCTCCAAGGCTTTGTATCTGTATGGTGTGTGGGTGTGATAAATAAGACACATAAATATGTACAAGTGCCAATGTAATTCCACTAAATTATGCAAATTAACCCATGGACCGATAAGCATGACCGATTAAATGTATTTCCATCAATGAATAGGCTAAAAAGCATTATTTCACAATGGGATTTCTGCTTCTTCTCCTGGACAAATGGCCACGTTTATTTATCAGATTTTTTTTTTTTTATGACCTGCCAAAAGCCACAATTATCAGTTAACGGAAACCCTGAGACACACACACACACACACACAGTACAGTCCTCACACTGCGCTATAACCTTTCGTTGTATAGACAAGGCTCCCCAGAAGTGATCTTCTCTAGACAGAGGTGGTCTTCTCTAGACAGAGGTGGTCTTCTCTAGACAGAGGTGGTCTTCTCTAGACAGAGGTGGTCGTCTCTAGACAGAGGTGGTCTTCTCTAGACAGAGGTGGTCTTCTCTAGACAGAGGTGGTCGTCTCTAGACAGAGGTGGTCTTCTCTAGACAGAGGTGGTCTTCTCTAGACAGAGGTGGTCGTCTCTAGACAGAGGTGGTCTTCTCTAGACAGAGGTGGTCATCTCTAGACAGAGGTGGTCTTCTCTAGACAGAAACCATCCAGACTCCAGCCCTCCTCACCTCACCTCCACTGCCTTCGAAACAAAATGACACTCATGACAAGTAAGGAGGATGTGAGTAACATTTGCTGGCTGTCCTCTGGAATGAGAGAGGAGAGGGGAAGGAGAGGAGTGGAGTGGAGGGGGGAAGAAGGGAAAGAAAGAAAGAGGAATGAAACACGGTGATTGAAGGCTATTCACTAACGCGGGGAGAGGATATTGCTCCCTAAAAATAAAGGTCTGGTGCTAGTCTTGACAGGGCTGTGGTGTGTTATCAGTCTGCTGCACCTGGTCCACAGACCGTCTGTCTTTTACCGCCAGCCATGCCCGCCCACCACGTCTCCATCCACAATGAATGGAGGCCCGGGCCGATGCGAACCACCTCGGTCCAGGCGTCTCCCTCCCCCACTCACTCATAGCATTATTTGTTTATATAAATTCCTTTATTTAGCGCTGAAAGGTCATTAGGCTGGACAAGGTCCATGGCTGTCATCCTAACTCTCTTTGGATTTCTCTCTCTCTTTATCTCTCTCTTTTTCTCTCTCTCCCCTCCTTCTGTCTTATCTTTGTCAGGGTAGCTAGGTAGAATAAAGCTGTTGCTTGTCAGTCAGGCTGTCTCTCCTCTCCTCCTCGTGGCCTGGTTTCAAGACTTTTTACACTGCTAGTGTTTTCTTCTCAAGAAGGGCTGAATGACTATCAATACATCGTCACTCAACCTCTTCTTTAAAAAAAAAAGTGGGAAGTTAATTGCTGCATACCCATTTCCCCAGTCCACTTTTCTGTCAATGCCACTCTTTCACTCCGTTTGTGGACATGGATGGATGGATAGACGGATAGATGGCTTTAAAAACGATCTCTGTGATTGGTCTGTTGTGGTGCAAACACCTCGACTCTATGGAAACCTTACCACTCTTCCCAACCAAATAGGAAATAGATTTAGTCCCCCATTCTCCTGTCTCTCCTCTCTCGCTCCCTCTTCCTGCCCACTCCATCTCTCCTCTCCTGTTCAAGGGGACAGAGTGTCTCCGACTGCCTGGGATAAAGGGAGAAGAGGAAGCGGAGGAGTGTGATGGTGCTCTACCATTACAAAAGAAATAGCTGTTTTCAAATGTTGAGCTTAAATTTCACCTGTGAAACCATATTTGAACATGCATTAAATTTAGAGTTCACAGTTTTTCACCTCACATGTGAATTGCAGATGTAAAGAACAATCACGTGAAAATCTAATTTGCAGTTTCACATGTAAGAAACATTCACGTGAAAATCTAATCTAATTTGCAAGTTCACATGTGGTTGGGAAATAGTGTTGTTCACCTCAAGGTGGTGTCAACATGTTGAAGTAGCAATGTTTCTACATATGGAATTGCAAATTCAATGATGCCATTCTTATCAACGTACAGGTGAGACCCAGGCGCAGATAACGTTGGAATAACAAATGTTTTTTATACCAACAGGGGCAGGCAAAAGACAGGTCAGGGGCAAACAGAGTTTGGTAATCCAGAGTAGTGGGGCAAAGGTACAAGACGGCAGGCAGGCTCAGGGTCAGGACAGGCAGAGTAAATGTCGAAAGCGGGAAACCAAGTAAACAAGCACTTTAGAGAGACAGGAGTAAAGGGGGAAACCACTGGTAGGCTTGACGAACAAAATGAACTGGCAACAGCCAAACAGAACACAGTGATAAATACACTGGGGATAATGGGGAGGATGGGGAGCACCTGGAGGTGGGTGGAGACAAGAACAAAGACAGGTGAAACAGATCAGGGTGTGACAATTCTGTAAAAAGGTAACAGCCGACCTGAGTAAAATAATTAAAGTGTGTTAAAAATAATGATTTCTGAGTCGTCCATTCAGTGTTACTGCTGCAGGCGTGCGACTCTCTTCTTCATACGTTGGTCAGTGACCGTTGGAAGAAGCCCAGTGAAAAGAACAGAGAAGCTAGCGCTCCATGTCTCCTCATTTATCCTGTTTAACATGTTACAATTAGCGCTGTCAGAGTTAATCAGTTAGCTTTTTGTAATTATAGTGCACAATTATTTTTGGTGCATTGTCTGAAAGTGTTCCAAATACACTGAAAACATATTCTATACAGCTAAAAACAACAATGCGATGTCAAAACATGTTGACTTTGAGGGTAAAGAAAGTGTGTTTATTTATTTACCAGAATTTTCGAACCGTTACTTCGGTCAAAATAATTTTTGTCATAACAAATCTTAAATTACAGGTAAATTTGAGCAAATCCAGCAAAAAACATAATTACATTTTTAAATATAATTTAACAGCCCTAATTGACATTCAAATGGGAAAATGAAATGGGAAAGTGCAGTGGACGAGTCCTCCTGGTTTCTCATGGTCAGGTGATGAGGTAACCACCGCCTGCGACTTCAAAATTAGTGTTGTCCCTCTTGGTCGAATGGTCAAGACGTTGGCTTCTCCTAGGGGATACCTGGGTTCTAATTCCGCCAGTTACAAAAGCACATGTGAAATGTATAAAATCACATGTGAAATGTTGGGAAACCATATGTCTGAGTCACGTGAAAACATGAAACCTCACGTATTTGAAAGCCATGTTGTTTCTCTCTCTCTCTTTATCTCTCTCTCTCTCTCTCTCTCGCTCTCTCTTTCTCTTTATCTCTCTTTCTCTTTATCTCTCTCTTTTTCTCTCTCTCCCCTCCTTCTGTCTTATCTTTGTCAGGGTAGCTAGGTAGAATAAAGCTGTTGCTTGTCTGTCAGGCTGTCTCTCCTCTCCTCCTCGTGGCCTGGTTTCAAGGCTTTTTACACTGCTAGTGTTTTCTTCTCAAGAGGGGCTGAATGACTATCAATACATCGTCAATAAACCTCTTCTTTAAAAAAAAGAGGGAAGGTAATTGCTGCATACCCATTTCCCCATTCCACTTTTCTGTCAATGCCACTCTCATTCCGTTTGTGGACATGGATGGATGAATTGATGGGTTTAAAAAGGATCTCTGTGATTGGTCTGTTGTGGTACAAACACTTTGTCTCTATGGAAACCCTAACACTCTTCCCAATTAAATAAAAGTCTAAAAACCATGGGTCTGACTCACGTGTCTGTTTTTCCCGTGATTTTTTTCATTTGTTTATTTTGTAAAGTAATCATCCGTAAGTAATTACTTATCCTCCTTTCATGATCCATCCTCTGGATCCATCTAGACCACATCATTAGTTCTACCTCCATGACTCTGGATCCATCTAGACCACATCATTAGTTCTACCTCCATGACTCTGGATCCATCTAGACCACATCATTAGTTCTACCTCCATGACTCTGGATCCATCTAGACCACATCATTAGTTCTACCTCCATGACTCTGGATCCATCTAGACCACATCATTAGTTCTACCTCCATGACTCTGGATCCATCTAGACCACATCATTAGTTCTACCTCCATGACTCTGGATCCATCTAGACCACATCATTAGTTCTACCTCCATGACTCTGGATCCATCTGCAATTACAATGTAAATTCCAGCTAAATCCTCTTGTGTCATAATGGGTACAGTCATTATTCTTGAACATATTTCCTGCAAAGGGCTAATGGCTAAACTTTGATGTTCAACCCCCAAAAACGTTAACCCTATTAGAGGCTCCTTGGTGATATTGTGTGTAGTGTCCTCTTCAACAACATACTATACTCAGTAGGATATATCTCCCTCCCAGAGGAACATTTGAAATTGGGGCTGGTGGTTAGTAGGAAGCATTATAACATTTGCAGCCAACATGCTTCAGGGCCCCAATAAGCAACGCCCCAGCGGCTAGCTAGCAGTGTTTTGCCAAAACAAATGAGCGAATCGCACCGTCTGCTTTTCATAGACTGATCCTGGACCTGTTGTGGTTTGGAGAGATGGGTCTTGATAGATGCCACGGTTTCCATCCTTCCTGGGCCTGTCATGGTTTGGAGAGATGGGTCTTTGTAGATGCCACATGCGCCGAATACAACAGGTGTAGACCTTACCGTGAAATGCTTACTTACAAGCCCTTAACCAACAATACAACAGGTGTAGACCATACAGTGAAATGCTTACTTACAAGCCCTTAACCAACAATACAACAGGTGTAGACCATACAGTGAAATGCTTACTAACAAGCCCTTAACCAACAATACAACAGGTGTAGACCTTACCGTGAAATGCTTACTTACAAGCCCTTAACCAACAATACAACAGGTGTAGACCATACAGTGAAATGCTTACTTACAAGCCCTTAACCAACAATACAACAGGTGTAGACCATACAGTGAAATGCTTACTAACAAGCCCTTAACCAACAATACAACAGGTGTAGACCTTACAGTGAAATGCTTACTTACAAGCCCTTAACCAACAATACAACAGGTGTAGACCATACAGTGAAATGCTTACTTACAAGCCCTTAACCAACAATACTTTAAAAATAACAATAATTGAACAGCAGCAGTAAGATAACAATAGCGAGGCTCTATACAGGGGTACCGGTACAGAGTCAACTTTTGGACTTAGACTTGGCCCTCCGATACTGCTTGCTGTGCGGTAGCAGAGAGAACAGTCTATGACTAGGGTGACTGAAGTCTTTGACCATTTTTAGGGCCTTCTTCTGACACCGCCTGGTTTAGAGGTCTTGGATGGCAGGAAGCTTGGCCCCCGTGATATACTGGGCCGTTCACACTACCCTCTGTAGAGCCTTGTGGTTGGAGGCCGAGCAGTTGCCATACCAGGCAGTGATGCAACCAGTCAGGATGCTCTCAATGGTGCAGCTGTAGAACCACACGGCCAGGTCTCTGACCTCCTCCCTGTAGGCTGTCTCGATGTTGTCGGTGATCAGGCCTACCACTGTTGTGTCATCGGTAAACTTGATGATGGTGTGGGAGTTGTGCCTGGCCATGCAGTCATGAGTGAACAGGGAGTACAGGTGGGGACTGAGCATGCACCCCTGAGGGGCCCACGTGTTGAGGATCAGCGTGGCAGATGTGTTGTTACCTGCCTTTACCACCTGGGGGCGGCCCCTCAGGAAGTCCAGGATCCAGTTGCAGAGGGAGGTGTTTAGTCCCAAGGTCCAAGGCTTAGTGATGAGCTTTGAGGGCACTATGGTGTTGAAGGCTGAGCTGTAGTCAATGAATAGCATTCTCACATTCACATAGGTGTTCCTTTTATACAGGTGGGAAAGGGCAGTGTTGAGTGCAATAGAGATTGCATCATCTGTTGGGGCGGTATGCAAATTGGAGTGGGTCTAGGGTTTCTGGGATAATGGTTTTGATGTGAGCCATGATCAGCCTTTCAAAGCACTTCATGTCTACAGATGCGAGTGCTATTTGTCGGAAGTCATTTAGGCAGGCTACCTTGGTGTTCTTGTGCACAGGGTCTATGGTGGTCTCCTTGAAACATTTGGTATTACAGACACTGAAAATATCAGTGAAGACACTTGCCAGTTGGTCAGTTGCTCGGAGTACACGTCCTGGTAATCCGTTTGGCCCTGCGGTCTTATGAATGTTGACCTGATCACGACTGTGATCACACAGTCGTCCGGAACAGCTGATGCTCTCATGCATGTTTCAGTGTTGCTTGCCTCGAAGCGAGCATAGAAGTAGTTTAGCTTGTCTGGTAGGCTCGTGTCACTGGGCAGCTCGCGGCTCTGCTTCCCTTTGTAGTCTGTAATAGTTTGCAGGCCCTGCCACATCCGACGAGCGTCGGAGCCGGTGTAGTACGATTCAATCTTAGTCCTGTATTGACACTTTGCCTGTTTGATGGTTCGTCGGAGGGCATAGCGGGATTTCTTATTAGCTTCCGGGTTAGAGTCCCGCTCCTTGAAAGCGTCAGCTCTACCCTTTAACTCAGTGCAGCCTGTAATCCATGGCTTCTGGTTGGGGTATGTACATACGGTCACTGTAGTGGGTGGACCGGAGGTCATTATAACATTTTACCCATGGGAGTAGAGCAGGAAGTAAACTCAGGAAGTGCAGCATTCAATCTCATTATATTTCTTTGCTAGAGGCATGAGGGTCATGCACTGTGAAGTTAGCTGCTGTTGCACTGACAGACACTGAGGGATTTCATCAAAATACACCGAATGGGACACAAGTTTAAATGTCCTATTCAGGGAAACTTTACCTCTTTGTAGGAATGACTTGGGCGGGGATTCAATGCAGAGCACACTATACAGTACAGCACACTATACAGTACAGCACACTATACAGTACAGCACACTATACAGTACAGCGCACTATACAGTACAGCACACTATACAGTACAGCGCACTATACAGTACAGCACACTATACAGTACAGCACACTATACAGTACAGCAGTACAGCACACTATACAGTACAGCACACTATACAGTACAGCAGTACAGCGCACTATACAGTACAGCGCACTATACAGTACAGCAGTAGAGCACACTATACAGTACAGCACACTATACAGTACAGCGCACTATACAGTACAGCGCACTATACAGTACAGCACACTATACAGTACAGCATACTATACAGTACAGCAGTACAGCACACTATACAGTACAGCAGTACAGTGCACTATACAGTACAGCGCACTATACAGTACAGCACACTATACAGTACAGCGCACTATACAGTACAGCAGTACAGCACACTATACAGTACAGCAGTACAGCACACTATACAGTACGGCACACTATACAGTACAGCACACTATACAGTACAGCACACTATACAGTACAGCAGTACAGCACACTATACAGTACAGCAGTACAGCACACTATACAGTACAGCAGTACAGCACACTATACAGTACAGCGCACTATACAGTACAGCAGTACAGCACACTATACAGTACAGCGCACTATACAGTACAGCAGTACAGCACACTATACAGTACAGCAGTACAGCACACTATACAGTACAGCGCACTATACAGTACAGCAGTACAGCACACTATACAGTACAGCACACTATACAGTACAGCGCACTATACAGTACAGCAGTACAGCACACTATACAGTACAGCAGTACAGCACACTATACAGTACAGCACACTATACAGTACAGCACACTATACAGTACAGCAGTACAGCACACTATACAGTACAGCACACTATACAGCACACTTTTTCATACTGCCGCTCTATGTATCATGTAGCGTGTATCTGTCTTTTGTGTACTTTTCGTTGTGGCATTTTGCACCTGCCCTGTGTTTTGTTGTAGCTGCTTGACAATGAAATTTCCCCCCCGGGGGAGCAATAAAGTACCTATCAGTACAGCAGTACAGCATACTATACAGTACAGCAGTACAGCACACTATACAGTACAGCAGTACAGCACACTATACAGTACAGCGCACTATACAGTACAGCACACTATACAGTACAGCGCACTATACAGTACAGCAGTACAGCACACTATACAGTACAGCACACTATACAGTACAGCAGTACAGCATACTATACAGTACAGCATACTATACAGTACTGCATACTATACAGTACAGCATACTATACAGTACAGCATACTATACAGTACAGCATACTATACAGTACTGCATACTATACAGTACAGCATACTATACAGTACAGCATACTATACAGTACTGCATACTATACAGTACAGCATACTATACAGTACAGCATACTATACAGTACAGCACACTATACAGCTGACAAGGCATCTTTTAAAGGCATTTTTGTTGGAGGAGATTGCATGCAATGGTACATGCTGCATATGGCGGTTTAAGTGTAAATGACCTTAAAACGTTTCTAATAGTGTGCCTTGCATTGAATCCTGACCTTGGGGTTTCTTATAGAATGTTATTGGTATTAGTGGGGATTTTACTGTAGATTACTGTAGGGCTTCTCTTCAAATGTAATTCAGAAATGTCAGTTGAAGCCAGTCAATGATTTTTATGTCAATTATGGTTTCATTGAATGCTAGGGCAATCCTTGGTTTCGACTAAGTACTCGTGCTATCATTAGGTGTGTGTGTGTGTGTGTGTGTGTGTGTGTGTGTGTGTGTGTGTGTGCATACGTGGTCTGAGACAGGTACTCCTTAGATACTAATCAGTCTGGTGTGCTTGAGTTACCAGCAGCCATGTATTAAAGCTTTAACCACACACAAATGAGTTCTTTCACCAACGTAAATATTGGCACTAATCAGGAATTCCCTGCCGAGTTAATTTCCAGGCTATCCCCCCAACAATGTAATAGAGAAATGTATTTTGGCGTCGTTTAAAGCCTGGTGTCCGGATGCCATGTAAAAGTGTGCAGTGACTTCTATCTTTAACATCCATTTATTCTGACAGCAGTCACCTAATTAGCATTAACATTTGAATATTCCAATTATATCTAAATTCACTCTTTTCGGTTTATTTGTTTTGTGAATAGCAACAACAGACATTAAGTTGGTTAAGTGCAGTTTAATGAGCCGTCACTTAGAGCTTTATTTGACTTTACTATGTTCCTTAGTAGACTTCTTGGCTTCTTTTGGTTTAGTCTGTAACCCTCTGTAACCCTCTGTAAAACCCCTATCAAAGTCTCTACAGACCAGTCAACTTTCTCAACATAGGTTTCAGGGCACATATTCATAAAGTGTCTCAGAGTAGGAGTGCTATTTTGGGATCCGTTTAACAGTTGTTGTTTTATCACATTGAATCAGATTGTATGGACAGGGTTGACGTGATACTAGATCAGCACTCTGAGACTCTTTATGAATAGTCCAAACCTGCATATTCAATTCAAATTAAGGTCTGTCTAACTCCTTTATCCCCCCCCCCACCTCCATCCCCCCCTCCCTCCATCCATCCGCCTCTCCAGCCATCCACCCCCCCTCAATCCACCCCTCCCCACCCATCCCCCTCCCTTCATCCACCCCCCTCTCCCTCCCTTCATCCATCCCCCCCACCCTCCATCCACCCCCCTCCATCCACCCCCCTCTCCCTCCCTTCATCCATCCCCCCCTCCGTCCATCCATCCCCCCTCCATCCATCCCCCCTCCCTCCATCCATCCCCCCCTCCATCCATCCATCCCCCCTCCATCTATCCCCCTCCCCTCCATCCATCCCCCACTCCATCCATTCATTAATTTTTAGACCTATATCCATCCTGCCCTGCCTTTCTAAAGTCTTTCGAAAGCCAAGTTAACAAACAGATCACTGACCACCTTCTCTGATATTGCAATCTGGTTTCCGAGCTGGTCATGGGTGCACCTCAGCCACGCTCAAGGTCCTAAACTATATCATAACCGCCATCGATAAAAGTCAGTACTGTGCAGCCGTCTTCATCGACCTGGCCAAGGCTTTCGACTCTGTCAATCACTGCATTCATATTGGCAGACTCAACAGCCTTGGTTTCTCAAATGACTGCCTCTCCTGGTTCACCAACTACTTCTCAGATAGAGTTCAGTGTGTCAAATCAGAGGGCCTTTTGTCCGGACCTCTGGCAGTCTCTATGGGGGTGCCACAGGGTTCAATTCTTGGGCCAACTCTATTCTCTATATATATCAACGATATATATCATCTCTATGCAGACGACACCATTCTGTATACATCTGCCCCCTCTTTGGACACTGTGTTAACTAACCTTCAAACAAGCTTCAATGCCATACAACACTCCTTCCATGGCCTCCAACTGCTCTTAAACGCTAGTAAAACTAAATGCATGCTTTTCAATCGAACGCTGTCCGCACCCGCCCACCGGACTACCATCACTACTCTCGACGGGTCTGACTTAGAATACGTGGACACCTACAAATACCTAGGTGTCTGGTTAGACTGTAAACTCTCCTTCCAGACTCACATTAATCATCTCCAATCCAAAATGTAATCTAGAATCAGCTTCCTATTTCGCAACAAAGCCTCCTTCACTCATGCTGCCAAACATGCCCTTGTAAAACTCTCCATCCTACCGATCCTTGACTTCAGCGATGTCATTTACAAAATAGCCTCCAACACTCTACTCAGCAAATTGGATGTAGTCTATCACAGTGCCATCCGTTTTGTTACCAAAGCCCCATATACTACCCACCACTGTGACCTGTATTCTCTCGTTGGCTGGCCCTCACTACATACTCGTCGACAAACCCACTGGCTCCAGGTCATCTATAAGTCTTTACTAGGTAAATCCCGCCTTATCTCAGCTCGCTGGTCACCATAGCAACACCCACCCGTAGCATGCGCTCCAGCAGGTATATTTCACTGGTCACCCCCAAAGCCAACACCTCCTTTGGCCGCCATTCCTTCCAGTTCTCTGCTGCAAATGACTGGAACGAATTACAAAAATCACTGAAGCTGGAGACTACCATCTCCCTCACTAACTTTAAGCATCAGTTGTCAGAGCAGCTTACCGATCACTGCATCTGTACATAGCCCATCTGTAAATAGCCCACCCCACTACCTCATATTTATCACATCCCCATATTTATTATTTTTGCTCATTTGCACTCCAGTATCTCTATTTGCACATCATCATCTGCACATCCATCATTCCAGTGTTAATGCTAATTTGTAATTTATTTCGCCACTATGGCCTATTTATTGTCCTACCTTCCTAACCTTACTACATTTGCACACATTGTACATAGATTTTCTATTTTCTATTGTGTTATTGACTGTATGTTTGTTTATCCCATGGTGTAACTCTGTGTTGTTGTTTTTGTCGCACTGCTTTGCTTTATCATGGCCAGGTTGCAGTTGTAAATGAGAACTTGTTCTCAACTGGCCTACCTGGTTAAATAAAGGTTAAAAAAAATAATATATATATATATATATATTTTTTTAAATCCCTACTCCTTCCACACCTCCCTCCATCCAACCCCCCCTCCCTCCATTTACCCCCCATCCACCTTCCCTCCCTCCATCCTTCCCCCCCTCCATCCATCCTTCCCCCCCTCCATCCATCCTTCCCCCCCTCCATCTATCCATCCCCCCTCCATCTTTCCAACCCCCATTCACCCCATCCCTCCCTCCATAGCCTAGACACTCACTATCTTGCGGTTATATCAAAACTCTGATGTAGCTGATAAATCTTTCAGTGTGTGGTCCTTTCAGTGTGTGGTCCTTTCAGTGTGTGGTTCTTTCAGTGTGTCTGTGTGTGGTCCTTTCAGTGTGTCTGTGTGTGGTCCTTTCAGTGTGTGTGGTCCTTTCAGTGTGTCTGTGTGTGGTCCTTTCAGTGTGTGTGGTCCTTTCAGTGTGTCTGTGTGTGTGGTCCTTTCAGTGTGTCTGTGTGTGTGGTCCTTTCAGTGTGTGTGGTCCTTTCAGTGTGTCTGTGTGTGTGGTCCTTTCAGTGTGTCCGTGTGTGGTTCTTTCAGTGTGTGTGGTTCTTTCAGTGTGTGTGTTCCTTTCAGTGTGTGGTGTCTGTGTGTGGTCCTTTCAGTGTGTCTGTGTGTGGTCCTTTCAGTGTGTCTGTGTGTGGTCCTTTCAGTGTGTCTGTGTGTGTGGTCCTTTCAGTGTGTCTGTGTGTGGTCCTTTCAGTGTGTCTGTGTGTGGTCCTTTCAGTGTGTCTGTGTGTGTGGTCCTTTCAGTGTGTCTGTGTGTGTTGTCCTTTCAGTGTGTCTGTGGTTCATTCAGTGTGTATATCGGAGGGTCCTTTCAGTGTGTGTGTTTGTGTGGTTCATTCCGTGGGTATATCGGAGGGTCCTTTCAGTGTGTGTGTGTGTGTATGTGTGTTTGTGTGGTTCATTCAGTGTGTATAGGAGGGTCTTTTCAGTGTGTGTGTGTGTGTTTGTGTGGTTCATTCAGTTTGTATATAGGAGTGTCCTTTCAGTGTGTGTGTGTATCTGTTTGTGTGGTTCATTCAGTGTGTATATAGGGGTCCTTTCAGTGTGTGTGTGTTTGTGGTTCATTCAGTGTGTATATAGGGGTCCTTTCAGTGTGTGTGTGTTTGTGTGGTTCATTCAGTGTGTATATAGGAGGGTCCTTTCAGTGTGTGTATGTGTGCGTGTGTGTGCGTATGTGTGCGTGTGCGTGTGCGTGTGCGTGTGTGTGTGTGTGTGTGTGTGTGTGTGTGTGTGTGTGTGTGGTAAGCTCTCTAAGTTGTCCTTTGTCCTCTCTCTCAACCTGGTGTCAAGAGATCTGGGTCACACTGTTAGATATCTGCGCTGGGAAGGCCTGGGTCACACTGTTAGAGATCTGCGCTGGGAAGGCCTGGGTCACACTGTTAGAGATCTGCGCTGGGAAGGCCTGGGTCACACTGTTAGAGATCTGCACTGGGAAGGCCTGGGTCACACTGTTAGAGATCTGCGCTGGGAAGGCCTGGGTCACACTGTTAGAGATCTGCGCTGGGAAGGCCTGGGTCACACTGTTAGGGGGACAGGGTCTCTCTCCCTCGCCCCTTTCCTTTCTCAGCGCAGTCCTTGGGATGTGTCCCAAATTCCACCCTATTCCTTATATAGTGCACTGCTTTTGACCAGGGCCCATATGGTTCTGGTCAAAAGCAGTGCACTACGTAGCAAATAGGATGGCATTTGGGGAGCAACCCTGTATTCAGTGCTGTCTCTCTCAGTGTGCATCTCACTCTAAGCACAAGTGACCGTATTTGGCACAGCAGCCACAGGCCCGGGGCTGTGTCGAATAAGCCAATCGAAGACTGTGGGCCGGGGGTAAGGTGTTGCCAAGGCAGCGAGTGGTCAAGGCCCCACAGGGACCCACAGACACCCCAACTGTTCTGTTTGTTGGTTGGAACTCTGACACAAACCCCACTACTCCCACATCCACTCTTCTCCCTCTCCCTTGCACAGCATCAGTTTGTTTGTTTGTCCAATCTTGTTGTTTGACATGTTGCTTTGCCCAGACCCAACTGGTCTTTCGGTGTGCCACAGCAAAGGCAAACGAGAGGGCCTGGGGGGAAACCAGTGTGTGTGTGTGTTTTGTTTATTTGTGGTGCAAAGGTTGCTTCGCACTTTCTGGGAGCTGGCTTTTCGGTGTAGTGGAACCAGGGGTAATCCAGCCTTCTCGCTGTCAGACTCCTGAGTGGGACTGTTTATTTGTATTGTCTGACGATGTGGAATCGATCTGAGCAAGTCAACTCCCCTTACTGGGTCCCCAGTTAATTAAATGCCAATTGGATTAGTCTGAAGGCCTGAATGCCACCCTCAGCGTTTGCTCACCACACACAAACAGACTCATGGAACATGCTAATGACTGACCTTTTCACTCCTCCTCCCCCTGTTCCTTCTCTTCATCATCATCCTCTTCCTCCTAGTCCCCCGTTCCTTCTCCTCTTCATCGTCATCTTCCTCCTCCTTCCCCATCCTTCTCTGCTACATCCCATCTCATTGTCCTTCTTCTTCTCCTCCTCCTCATCTTCTTCTAAGTTAGTGATGTGTAGGGGAATATTGTCAGGGTTGAGTTATCTCTAAGCTAGTGATGTGTAGGGGAATATGGTCAGGGTTGAGTTATCTCTAAGTTAGTGATGTGTAGGGGAATATGGTCAGGGTTGAGTTATCTCTAAATTAGTGATGTGTAGGGGAATATGGTCAGGGTTGAGTTATCTCTAAGCTAGTGATGTGTAGGGGAATATGGTCAGGGTTGAGTTATCTCTAAGTTATTGATGTAAGGGGAATATGGTCAGGGTTGAGTTATCTCTAAGCTAGTGATGTTTAGGGGAATATGGTCAGGGTTGAGTTATCTCTAAGCTAGTGATGTTTAGGGGAATATGGTCAAAATAATGAAGATGTACCTTTATTTTCCTCGAAATCTGAATCTTTCTTTTTTTTAGATGATGTAATTACGGTTTTCTAAAAGCTTATTGGTTGACACACTGTTCTGTGGTCTGCCTTTAACACCAGGACATGTTGTGAGCATCTAGAACCTGATGTCTTCTCTTCATTCATAATGCTAATTAAACACACACACAAAAATGCATTCTGTTTTCAGCTGCAATTCATTACACAATAACATTTGCAGTAAACTTATATAACGAATGGAGCCAGGCAGCAGCTGGGATGTTGTAGGGGGCACTGAAAGAGAAGCCGAGCAGGGCTGGAGAAAACAGCTGTTCCCATCTGCAAACCTGGTTACTTTTTATCTCACAAACAGTGCAGCATAATTTTTAAGTCCAGAATTAGTCCCGTACCTATGGAGATGAAGAGCAGGTAGAGCTCAGCCTGTATTTCCTATACCCACACCTAAGGACACTGTGTTTCCCGTCCTATACCCACACCTAAGGACACTGTGTTTCCTGTCCTATACCCACACATAGGGACACTGTGTTTCCTGTCCTATACCCACACCTAAGGACACTGTGTTTTCTGTCCTATACCCACACCTAAGGACACCCACACCTAAGGACACTGTGTTTCCTGTCCTATACCCACACCTAAGGACACTGTTTTCTGTACTATACCCACACTTACAGACTTTGTTTTTCCTGTCCTATACCCACACTTAAGGACACTGTGTTTCCTGTCCTATACCCACACATAGGGACACTGTGTTTCATGTCCTATGCCCACACCTAGGGACACTGTTTCCTGTCCCATACCCACACTTAAGGACACTGTTTTTCTTGTCCTATACCCACACTTAAGGACACTCTGTTTCCTGTCCTATACCCACACATAGGGACACTGTTTCCTGTCCTATGCCCACACCTAGGGACACTGTTTCCTGTCCCATACCCACACTTAAGGACACCGTGTTTCCTGTCCTATACCTACACATAGGGACACTGTTTTTCCGCTACAAACATTTGATTGAATAAGTGAAAACGTCTGTCTGTTGTCTAGTTTTTTTCCCCCCTTCATTTGATTGGTCCTCCACAACAACCTCCACAACAACGTTTGAAGGCTCAGGACAAGCGAGCCCCAATCACAGTAGACTTGCTGCGACGACGGCAGGCTGTGTGATTCCTCGGCTAACAAACAGATTGAGAGAGTTTGTTTCAGGATGAAACCGAGCTGTGGATGGTGGGGTGTTGATTGTCGAACAAATCTGAGACAGCCTGCTGTCCAGTCACATTGTCTGCTGTCCAAACGTCATGATGACTTGTTTAGGGAGAAGTGCACTGTTTGTGTCGTCGTCTTCATCATACATTTCTTTCCCAGATGGGTAGAGATGGGTTGTTGTTGGTGTTTGACTTGGCCTGGTGTAGTGAGGCATGTGGCCCTCGGTCTCATCATTTGTAAGATATCATATCTAATAATATATAGGAGTATCTAAGACTATGTAGTAGTATCTGGTAGTATCTAGGAGTATCTAGGACTATCTAGTAGTATCTAGGACTATCTAGTAGTTTTTATTAGTATCTAGGAGTATCTTGTACTATTTAGTATTATCTAGGACTATCTAGTATTATCTAGGCTATCTAATAGTATCTAGAAGGATCTAGTAGTAGCTAGGGCTATCTAGTATTATCTAGTAGTATCTAGGGCTATCTAATAGTATCTAGGACTATCTAGGAGTTTGTATTAGTATCTAGGAGTATCTATTAGTATCTAGGAGTATATGGTAGTATCTAGGACTATCTAGTAGTATCTAGGACTATATAATAGCTTTTATTAGTATCTAGTAGTATCTAGTAGTATCTAGGACTGTCTAGTAGTATTTAGGACTATTTAATAGTTTGTATTAGTATCTAGGAATATCTAGGACTGTCTAATAGTTTTTATTTGTATCTAGGAGTATCTAGTAATATCTGGTAGTATCTGGTAGTATCTAGTAGTATCTAGGAGTGTGTCAAGCTCATAACTATTGCAAGGAAAAAGAGTGGTGGTGAGTGTGTGTGTGTGTGGTGTGTGTGTGTGTGTGTGTGTGTGTGTGTGTGTGTGTGTGTGTGTGTGTGTGTGTGTGTGGTGTGTGTGTGTGTGTGTGTGTGTGTGTGTGTGTGTGTGTGTGTGTGTGTGTGTGTGTGTGTGTAGGGAAGGGGGGGTAGGAGGAGCTGAATGTGGCGGGTGAGAAGGGGTGGAATGAGAAGAGTAACGGCATGAGTAGGGAGGAAGAGGAGAGTGTAGAGAGGAATGAAGGAAAGAGGAGGAGGAGGGTAGTGGGAAGCAGAGGAGGAGGAGGAGGAGGGGGAGGAGGAGGAGGAGGAGGAGGGGTGTAGCCTAGCCTACAATGAGGAGTCAGTGATGGAGAGGATCTCTCTCCGTCTCGGCTCTCTGTAGTATAAATCTGACTCATTCCATTACACGGCTCCTCTGGAGGGCTTCAAGGTAACACAGCGGCCCCAGACTTATCGCTCCTGCAAGCAGCGCTGCCGGTCCGAGCGGGGAGATTTACTGTCCACCGCGCCATGCCGACGCCCGGCCCGTAAGTCACGGCATCACGGCGTCACTCTGTCCTTGTGCACGCTACACTGATGAACAGGCCTCACCAGGGCCTCAACGCCAGGCCCCGCTAAGGCCTCAACTCAAGGACCCCAGACCTCAGACCTAGCGTCCCCTAAGTGTCCTATCCCTCTCTCATTTGGTTGTGCTGTTGTACAGTATGCAGTGACTAGCATTGACTAGCATTGACTAGTTCCATTGGGAACAATTCTGTCCTTAAAATAAAGTATTTTCCCAAACTGTTTGGAGGAGTTCTGAATGAAAAGTGAATTTTCGAGTCGAGTTCGTGATCTCCCAAGCCCAAAGGACCCATCTTGTTCTCGAAAAACCGCAAGAAAAGCGTGACAGATTCGCAACAGCAGTCTCTGGCAAGACACAAGACAAGTGAGAGACAAAAGATGGGGTTGTGGGTTTCTTTTGAGAGGAAGTTTCTTATTTTGCCAAGGTCATTGGCACCTTCTAATAACTTGCTTGTTTAATAAACTCCCAGAGTGTCTTGTCAAGGTGATAAATAGCGGAGTCAGCCGAGGCAGTATTTAAGGAAACTTGGGGAGGGGGATAAGGAGGGGAGAGGGCGGGATTCTGGGTACATCAATAAACACTAACACAGAGAAAAACACTTAGATACAGTACGGGAGGAAGGAGACACACATCCTTCGCCCCAACACACTAACACATGTCCTGCACACAGGATCAGACATGGACAGACACATTCTCAATGGAGGATCACGTTACATACCGATCAGGGTTTGAATGATGTCAACACGATTGCAAGCTGTCACAAAAACTGCCATTGATTTAAAAAAAGAAGCGTGCTAATGAACGAACACACGTGTGTGTGTGTGTCTCCAGAGCCTGTCTACTGTGCTGTATTATTGGCCCTAACCATGTTCATGCTTCCCTCCTCCAGAGCCGTCTTCAGACAAGGGGTCAACTTTGTGTCAGTGAAGCCCAGCAACGTAGCCTCTGCCTGGGAGATCAAACAGGAAACGCTCCCTGGAAGTCCCTCCTTGTCCGTGTTCTGCCAGAGGAAGGCCAGCTCTACGGGGGAAAGGTAGGAGCCTTTTCACAGCACTATAATAAAACCACCTGACAATATAATACTGTTATGTTACTGTGTGAATTAATGACTTTATCACTGCTGTCTTGTCAACTGATTGCTGGACAGGCATTTAGTCTTGATCACTAGATGTTATGTTTGCAGATTGCAGGTACTGATTTCATATAATTACAATAACTACTAGTTTGCTTTTAAACGTTGTTCCTACGGGGACAGCACAGGATAAAAGGTCAACATCAGGGCTATAGGCTTCTGGTAGCTCATGGCGTAGAACTGAACCTTAACCTCGCCTCACCTCACAGGTGAGTATGGAGAGTGAAGGTGTTGGGTTTAGGGGGGCGGGGGTCTGCGGTGGGAGACGTCTAATTGGCGGACTGGGGTGGAGGGTTGCTGTGGATTTATGCAAGGCCTGTTAGTTGTTGGCTAAAGCCTAGAGAGAGACCCCTCCCTCCTCCTCACACCCTCTCCTCTGCTGACAAGCTGCACTGGAAATGTATGACCCCAGTGTCATACTAAATCTGTCAGGCTGGTCGGTAATTGCTCAGTCTTCATACTTCAGGTTTTTATATGTTGGGGAAAATTGGTTCTGACGCTTTAATGTTTCCTCCGATTCAGTTGTTGCCAATAGTCAGTCGCAACTAGTTTCATAAAAGTTATAAAATGAAGAGGCTGGAACATAGATTTATTTGCCAGGTCGTATGGTGAACGCGAAGTGAGGAAGGAGAAGGGAGGAGAACGAGGGAGGAGGGAGAAGGTGCCGGACCAGGATAGTAGGGGCGGTGGGTTAGGCTTTAGCAGAGAGGGGACGGGGAGTTAACCCTAGAGGAAAACCAGAAATCCCCATGGCATATTTTGTAGGCATATGAAGAACTCGGACTGGTGTGGAGGAGAGATTTGAGATTCTCTGCTGTTGTTGCATATATAACTGGCATCTCCAGTTCCACTAGTTCCTCCATGAGTAAACTCTGAGTGGTCATCTCCAGTTCCACTAGTTCCTCCATGTGTAAACTCTGAGTGGTCATCTCCAGTTCCACTAGTTCCTCCATGAGTAAACTCTGAGTGGTCATCTCCAGTTCCACTAGTTCCTCCATGTGTAAACTCTGAGTGGTCATCTCCAGTTCCACTAGTTCCTCCATGAGTAAACTCTGAGTGGTCATCTCCAGTTCCACTAGTTCCTCCATGTGTAAACTCTGAGTGGTCATCTCCAGTTCCACTAGTTCCTCCATGAGTAAACTCTGAGTGGTCATCTCCAGTTCCACTAGTTCCTCCATGTGTAAACTCTGAGTGGTCATCTCCAGTTCCACTAGTTCCTCCATGAGTAAACTCTGAGTGGTCATCTCCAGTTCCACTAGTTCCTCCATGTGTAAACTCTGAGTGGTCATCTCCAGTTTCACTAGTTCCTCCGTAGGCCTTTCCACAATGGCCCTTGGCTAGCATTTGTTAACCCTGGGCTAAGGATTCACACTTGTCCTCAATGTGTAGGCTTTTGCTATGTTTCTTATTGGACAAATTCAGGGAGTTCCCTCCCTGTTTCATATAGTTTGCTTCTGTTTGGTTTCTAGTTAATTGGACGACCTGGGTGGTTGGTTGGTGCCCAGGGTTTGACTGAGGGAGGCCGGTTTAGTTGCTACATTCAAGAAAACCATAAATACTTCCTGGATTATGATATTGGGTAGACCATTTAGACTTATAAATGCTACATAGCTAACAGGGCCCAGCATGCATTAGTAGTCTACTTGTGTGCTGCTATAGCCCCTTGCTTTAGCTACTGTCATGGCTAAATATTTTCATAAAGAAACTGATCAAACACACAGGTGCAAAATCAAGGTGACTTACAAAGATGAGGACCAAGAGCTTGAAAGGAAGTGAGGTGATGTAATTTCCACAACTGAAGAATCGTAGTTGAATCTGAAAATACACATATTTCCTGAAAGCATGATGTTGTACTTACTAACAGAAAGGAACGAGATGGGTAGATAACTAAGTGTGTCATTGTAGCAAAGAATTTAGAAACAAAAAATCTGACCTCTTAAACGTTTTGTTCATTTTGTTCTATTAGCTGTACAATAGGCCATCATTGATGTTGGACCAATTGGCCTGGCGTATTCCCACGTTCAAGGAACTTTCCTTTTTGATAGGGTTATTTTGCCTAAAAATCTTTAGGCCCTACCTATAGAAAAATACAAAAACAACTCTGCATCCCTGCCCAGACTGTCAAGAGTGGCCCGAAGGGTGTTCAGCATCCCCAGTGGCTCTGCAAGAGCAGAGAGGGTATTTTCCGCTGCTTGCCTTCTCTCCAAGCACCATCACATGAGCCTGAAGCCACAGACTCTGGCCAAACTCGTGTTTCTAAAAGTGAATTCAAAGGCCGAATAAGGCATTTGTCGTATAATTTGTATTTAATTCTAAGTAAGTCACAGCCTATATGCACAACTTATAGACTGTAGTGATTGAATACAATAACATGTTGTTTAAATGCTGAGTGCTTTATGTCCCTATCAGCCTATTGTGTCTAACTGGCAAATGCTTCACAATGTATTTCTTTGTAGGCTATAGACTTGAAATATTTTAAATAATAGGCTAATAATAATATAGCCTAAATAATTAATTTTCCTTCTTAGGCTCCCTGTCTGGCTCCTGACCTATTTAGAGTGTTTATACGCTATTTAATATGAGATGTAGCCTATTTGAAATGATGAACACTTACTGTCTCCTTTTCATGTTGTTTATTCAAATACTTTTCATTTAAATCATTTGGTTTGGTTTCAATACTTCAAAACCAAATGGTAGGTCCAGGTAGTCACAAAAATAGAATTGTGATTTTATTGAATGGAGCAAAACAAGTTTTTTTTCCTGTGAGCAAGGAGCAGTTTTCAGCAGAGCGGGATTTTTGACCGCTCAACTCCGCTCACATGCTCTGGTCTGAATTAATGAGAGCACATAGGCTTGATTAGATGTTTTGTTTGCAAACCCTTTTGTTTTTAGACATGGTCCATTCGATGGGAGCTGAATGTTTGCATGTACAAGGTGTGTGAGATATATCCATTGTCCACAGTCAAAAAATCCACCTTATTGATTAGCTGTGAGGGACATGAACTCCTGCTGGTTCAGTGGTTTTCATCATTATAAGTTGTGAAATGCAATTAAATGCAACTAGTTTTTTTTTCTCCTTCAGTATGACTAGTGTGGGTGTGGGGTGTTAAAGAATGAGAGGTTTTACAGCCACCTGTCATCAGTTTGGCCTTTTAACTCATAATGAATACGAATACATTGACATGGTGGTACCTGATCCTAGATCAGCATTCCTACTCTGAGACACTTTCTGAATACTGGCCCTGAGGTTACTGTGACGACAGACGGCTGTGTGGTCTGGTCCGATACAGATAAAGAACGGCATAAAGATTGAGCGTTTTAAAGAATGGATAATTACCGCCATTGGACTGCTTATACATTATTAGTGGGCGTCTTGTGATCAGATGATCAGATGTTCATATGTAAATATATGGCTGAAAATCTAGATATTGTTGTGTACATGTGGTATTTTTAATTAGGCCATATTGAATAGTAAACCCAAGCACTGTTTCAGCATCCCTAATTATGCATCCCCAGTCATAGACAAGATGACAGGTTAATGTATAGATGACAGGGTAATGTATAGATGAGAGGTTCATGTATAGATGAGAGGTTCATGTATAGATGAGAGGTTCATGTATAGATGACAGGGTAATGTATAGACAGGGTAATGTATAGATGAGAGGTTCATGTATAGATGAGAGGTTCATGTATAGATGAGAGGTTCATGTATAGATGACAGGGTAATGTATAGACAGGGTAATGTATAGATGAGAGGTTCATGTATAGATGAGAGGTTCATGTATAGATGACAGGGTAATGTATAGACAGGGTAATGTATAGACAGGGTAATGTATAGATGAGATGTTAATGTATAGATGAGAGGTTCATGTATAGATGAGAGGTTCATGTATAGATGACAGGGTAATGTATAGACAGGGTAATGTATAGATGAGAGGTTCATTTCCAGGTCGCAGTTGTAAATGAGAACTTGTTCTCAACTGACCTACCTGGTTAAATAAAGGTGAAATAAAATAAATAAATAAATGTATAGATGAGAGGTTAATATATAGTTGAGAGGTTCATGTATAGTTGAGAGGTTAATATATACAGTTGAAGTCGGAAGTTTACAGACACTTAGGTTGAAGTCATTAAAACTAATTTTCAACCACTCCACAGATTTCATGTTAACAAACTATAGTTTTGTCTGTTAGGAAATCTACTTTGTACATGACACAAGTAATTCTTCCAACAATTGTTTACAGACAGATTATTTCACTTATAATTCACTATATTACAATTCCTGTGGGTTCGAAGTTTACATACACTAAGTTGACTGTTCCTTTAAACAGCTTGGAAAATGTCAGAAAATGATGTCATGGCTTTAGAAGCTTCTAATTGACATCATTTGAGTCAATAGGAGGTGTACTTGTGGATGTATTTCAAGGCCTGCCTCTTTCCTCGACATCATGGGATAATCAAAAGAAATCAGCCAAGACCTCAGAAAATAAATTGTAGACCTCCACAAGTCTGGTTCATCCTTGGGAGCAATTTCCAAATGCCTGAAGGTACCACGGTTCATCTGTACAAAAAATAGTTTGCAAGTATAAACATCATGGGACCACGCAGCCATCCTACCGCTCAGGAAGGAGACACATTCTGTCTCCTAGTGATGAAAGTACTTTGGTGCGAAAAGTGCAAATCAATCCCAGAACAACAGCAAAGGAACTTGTGAAGATGCTGGAGGAAACAGGTACATAAGTATCTATATCAACAGTAAAACGAGTCCTATATCGACAAGAAAGAAGCCACTGCTCCAAAACCGCCATAAAAAAAGCCAGACTAAGAGAGTTTTCAACTGCACATGGGGACAAAGATCTTACTTTTTGGAGAAATGTCCTCTGGTCTGATGAAACAAAAATAGAACTGTTTGGCCATAATGACCATCGTTAGGAAGGGAGAGGAAAAAGGGAGAGGATTGCAAGCTGAAGAACATCATCCCAACCGTGAAGCACGGGGGTGGCAGCATCATGTTGTGGGGGTGCTTTGCTGCAGGAGGGACTGTGTATTTCACAAAACAGATGGCATCATGAGGAAGGAAAATTATGTGGATATATTGAAGCAACATCTCAAGACATCAGTCATGAAGTTAAAGCTTGGTCGCAAATGGGTCTTCCAAATGGACAATGACCCCAAGCATACTTCCAAAGTTGTGGCAAAATGGCTTAAGGACAACAAAGTCAAGGTATTGGAGTGTCCATCACAAAGCCCTGACCTCAATCCTATAGAAAATGTGTGTGCAGAACTGAAAAAGCGTGTGTGAGCAAGGAGGCCTACCTACCTGACTCAGTTACACCAGTTCTGTCAGGAGGAATGGGCCAAAATTCACCCATCATATTGTGGGAAGCTTGTGGAAGGATACTTGAAACGTTTGACCCAAGTTAAACAATTTAAAGGCAATGCTACCAAATACTAATTGAGTGTATGTAAACTTCTGACCCACTGGGAATGTGATGAAAGAAATAAAATCTGAAATATATAATTCTCTATACTATTATTATGACATTTCACATTCTCTAAATAAAGTGGTGATCCTAACTGAGTTTAAATGTATTTGGCTAAGGTGTATGTAAACTTCCGACTTCAACTGTAGTTGAGGTTAAGATATTGATGAGGTTAATACATATACAGTGGGGAGAACAAGTATTTGATACACTGCCGATTTTGCAGGTTTTCCTACTTACAAAGCATGTAGAGGTCTGTAATTTTTATCATAGGTACACTTCAACTGTGAGAGACGGAATCTAAAATCCAGAAAATCACATTTAATGATTTTAATATGACTGATTTTTAAATAATTAATTTGCATTTTATTGCATGACATAAGTATTTGATCACCTACCAACCAGTAAGAATTCCGGCTCTCACAGACCTGTTAGTTTTTCTTTAAGAAGCCCTCCTGTTCTCCACTCATTACCTGTATTAGCTGCACCTGTTTGAACTCGTTACCTGTATAAAAGACACCTGTCCACACACTCAATCAAACAGACTCCAACCTCTCCACAATGGCCAAGACCAGAGAGCTGTGTAAGGACATCAGGGATAAAATTGTAGACCTGCACAAGGCTGGGATGGGCTACAGGACAATAGGCAAGCAGCTTGGTGAGAAGGCAACAACTGTTGGCGCAATTATTAGAAAAGATGACGTCAATCTCCCTTGGTCTGGGGCACCATGCAAGATCTCACCTCGTGGGGCATCAATGATCATGAGGAAGGTGAGGGATCAGCCCAAAACTACACGGCAGGACCTGGTCAATGACCTGAAGAGAGCTAGGACCACAGTCTCAAAGAAAACCATTAGTAACACACTACGCCGTCATGGATTAAAATCCTGCAGCGCACGCAAGGTGGAACAATGTATATAAACCCTATCATAAAACCCAGTCCCCGTCCTGTAGCCCAGCCCCTATCATAAAACCCAGTCCTCGTCCTGTAGCCCAGCCCCTATCATAAAACCCAGTCCCGTCCTGTAGCCCAGCCCCTATCATAAAACCCAGTCCCCGTCCTGTAGCCCAGCCCCTATCATAAAACCCAGTCCCCGTCCTGTAGCCCAGCCCCTATCATAAAACCCAGTCCCAGTCCTGTAGCCCAGCCCCTATCATAAAACCCAGTCCCCGTCCTGTAGCCCAGCCCCTATCATAAAACCCAGTCCCAGCCCTGTAGCTCCAGCACTATACCTAGTTAGATAACTTGTAAATAAGAGGACTGTAGTATCACAACAGATAAATATGTCTCCACAGAGCATATATATATATTACATGTCATTCATGAGCCTTTGTTGTTATTGATCAGTTCTTCTTTACAACCAAACAGATGTCTGGAGGAAAATGGAAGATCTAAAGTACATTTCCTGCAATTCTACAAATTTGCTATGGGGTTGTAGAGAAATTGTTGCAGTTAACTGACATGGCTAATATAGTGACTTTCAGTGACTGACATAACAAGAGAAAAACTGCTGATGCAAAACCACATTTAGAAATTACACCTATTCTATTATTCTACCTCTCAACAGTTGAGACCCGACTGGGTTCCTAAGACTTAAAATAACTAAAAACAACAGTTATTTATTGATACGTTTTTGGGTAGAGGGTCCCGACTTTGGAAATTGATCCGGGGGCCTACAAAAGGTGTGCAGTCATAAAATGTGATTTTTCCGCTGGCAGGGATGAAAGACTGCGCCCTCAAAAGTAGTGCACTAGATAGTGAATAGGGTGCCATTTAAGACACAGTGGTCGTAATGTTGTCTTTTTCTCTGTCTGCTTCTTGTACAGTAGGTAAAACACACAGAGATAAAATAGTCAAGTGCAATGCCAGGGTTACAGGTTCGATTTCACTCACATGAAAATGTGTGTACTCACTGTTGTAAGTCACTTTGGATAAAACCGTCTGCTAGAGAACATATACGAGATGTTTCATATTTTAAAAAGGTTTGGTGTCTTTTACAGTTAATGTTAAGAATTAATCCCAAATCAAGAGCTGTTAAGTAAATATAGCGGTTTATATTCATTTTTCCACATGAGCCTCTTTATGACCTCAGAAACATAATCCTGTGTACATTTTCACTTAACCTTTTATGTTTTATGAATATTACAAATGGGTTAGTCAGCCATAACGTGTTTATGTCGGTTTGAATGGCTTTATGTAAATCAATGTAACATTTATGTCATTCTTGAATTATGATCATGAATAAATTATTATTGGTTTAGCATATTTAGACGCACATGATTAAAGTAGCAATTGTTTTAAGAGGAGGTAATGAGCGGTGTCATGCTGCATGCCGAATACGGGCTTGGAAAAACATGGCCGAACATATAACGTGCAATTTCCTAATGAGTGTTAATTTCACTCAGGATTGTAAGTCTAAGGGCCCCGTTGTACACTCAGCGCTGCCGGCGCAGTTTGCCAAAACCCTGTAACATTTCAAATAGAGGGGATGCGGCTGCCATTTAAAAAATGGAACTTGATTTGAAACGAGTACGGTTGCTTCACCATAGACTGCAAGAACAGTAAAATGTTGACCTAATAGTCTCTATTTAAATTGACAAAAAAATACGTTAAAAGGGTCTAATATAAGACTAGCAATTAATATTAGCCTCTACCTACAATATTGACCATCATTTTTTATTTGCTAATAATTAATTATTGATCTCTTTGCATTTTCTGAAACAAAATACTCTGCTACCACTCTGTCATAGAATTACTGTTTAATTGTTGACTTTTGCAGAATGAGCTGTTTGACGTTACGTAAAATGTTCAATAATGTATGCAGGCAACGAGGTGCTCAGTGCCTAGGGTGAATCCAAAATGGCACCCTATTCTCCTATGAGCCCTGTTTAAAAGTAGTGCACTATGTAGGGAATATGGTGCCACTCGCCAGGTGGTGAGTTAGGGTGAGGGTTGAGCTGCACTGTCCCCCTGTGTGCTTTCCAACAGGCCAATGTTCTACGTAGTTTAGCGCAGAAAACTTGATAATTAACTACAATGACCATAATCCATTGCGTGGCTACTTGTCCGGTTTGTGTTTCTTTTATGTCTGCTACGGAAGAATGCACGATCAAGAGTGGATACGTAGAGAGCAGTTTCTTCGATCTGAAAATACATGATCTAAGTGATTGATAGTTGGTATTCAGCATTAAAGTATTTACTCTTAGTAAGAACTACTAAAATAGTGATTTTGTCAGACAGTATAGGCAGCAGCTCTCTAGAGATGAGATGATGACTTGGAATGAAATAATAAAGATTAAGCGTGCCTATCTATATAATGAATATGAACTGGGTGGGTTGAGATTATGAAATATTAACCATTATCCAAAAGTTTTACTTGAATCCTAAATAGTCTCAAGTAGAAAGAAAAGCTCATCCATTGTTTAAAAATTGCGTTTTTGCCTTTGTGCAGATAACCATGTCTTATTTTCGATTAATTGAAAATGAAACCTTTTTCAAAGTATCTCTCTTTTTCAAACAATCATTGCAGAGCTGGTTAGAATTCCAATTTCAGAATATTTATTACAAATATTATGGTCGAACTCAAATGTACTGGTTGATAAAATAACCTGTATTTATGGAAAAGATGTTTGAAAAGGGTATTTTGTTTTTCAATTATAGTGTAAATTGGAATGGTAGATGTATGTCTTTCATTGAGTTATCAGCATTGAATGTGAAGGTCTGCTCAATCCAAGATAACAACAAATTGATTACAGCATTAACCCAAAAATGGAGGAGGCAGGTGGCAGCAGGAGGAGGTAGGGAACTGGTCTGTCTGCCCAATATAAAGATAGATAGATAGATAGATAGATAGATAGATAGATAGATAGATAGATAGATAGATAGATAGATAGATAGATAGATAGATAGATAGATAGATAGATAGATAGATAGATAGATAGATAGATAGATAGATAGATAGATAGATAGATAGATAGATAGATAGATAGATAGATAGATAGGTACTTTATTGATCCCCCGGGGGGGAAATTTCGTTGTCAAGCAGCTACAACAAAAACACAGGTCAGGTGCAAAATGCCACAACGAAAGTACACAAAAGACAGATACACGGTACATGATACATAGAGCAAGGATCAACACTGGATCAACACTGGAGGAGGTAGGGAACTGGTCTGTCTGCCCAAATATAAAGGATCAACACTGGAGGAGGTAGGGAACTGGTCTGTCATCCCAATATAAAGGATCAACACTGGAGGAGGTAGGGAACTGGTCTGTCTGCCCAATATAAAGGATCAACACTGGAGGAGGTAGGGAACTGGTCTGTCTGCCCAATATAAAGGATCAACACTGGAGGAGGTAGGGAACTGGTCTGTCTGCCCAAAATAAAGGATCAACACTGGAGGAGGAATAAAAATAGTATAAATAGGAAAGTATACCAGTTTCATTTGAGGACCAGGATGTTGACAGCTGTGCCATACAGATTGCAGGAAGAGATTTTTGATGTACTGATTCCATGGTACAGGGTGGATGAGTTGATATATAAAACAACGAAAGACTCAAGACTTCTTGCTTTTCATCTAAAGTGATTGTACAAAATTCTTGCCACCAACAGAATGTTGAATATTTGGGGCATACAATAATCACAGCTCTGCAGATTTTGTTGTGAGGAAACAGAATCAATAGACCATTTATTTTGGTATTGTCCTCAGGTAGCCTGTTTCTGGTCTCAGTTTCAGGAATGGTATAGCCCTCAGGTAGCCTGTTTCTGGTCTCAGTTTCAGGAATGGTATAGCCCTCAGGTAGCCTGTTTCTGGTCTCAGTTTCAGGAATGGTATAGCCCTCAGGAAGCCTAATTCTGGTCTCAGTTTCAGGAATGGTATAGCCCTCAGGAAGCCTAATTCTGGTCTCAGTTTCAGGAATGGTATAGCCCTCAGGAAGCCTAATTCTGGTCTCAGTTTCAGGAATGGTATAGCCCTCAGGAAGCCTAATTCTGGTCTCAGTTTCAGGAATGGTATAGCCCTCAGGAAGCCTAATTCTGGTCTCAGTTTCAGGAATGGTATAGCCCTCAGGAAGCCTAATTCTGGTCTCAGGTTCAGGAATGGATGAAAAATCTAAAATGTACCCTAGACGGTTGAGGGGCAGCTCTCTGGGAACTGTGGTGGGGATCTTGTAGGGCTGCTGGCCTGGCGGTTGGGATCTTGGGCCGGTGGCTGATGGATCGCTGGTTCGGTCCCCATTTTTTGACCTTGTGGGAGATCTTGAGCAGGGCGTTGACCCTGGTTGCTTCTGTGGGTCGCTCTGGATGGATTTACCCCTAACATAACACTTAGTATTCAGAACATAAAGTTAATTTCTTTGCCACATTTTTTCCAATTTTAATCTAATGCCTGATTGCACATTTTTTACACATTTACCAATAGGTGCCCTTCTTTGTGAAGAATTGGAAAACCTCCCTGGTCTTTGTGGTTGAATTGGATCCCAAGTGACACAGTGGTCTAAGGCACTATATCTCAGTGCTAGAGGTGTCACTACAGACAACCTGGTTTGAATCCAGACTGTATCACAACTGGCCGTGATTGGGAGTCCCATAAGGTGGTGCACAATTGGCCCAGCGTCGTACGAGTTTGGCCGGTGTAGGCCATCATTGTAAATAATAATTTGTTCTTATCTGACTGGCCTAGTTAAATAAAGGTTAAATAAAAACATTTATAATAGAAAAGAAATCTGTGTTTAAAATTCACTGCTAGACTGAGGGACCTCACATATAATTGTATGTGTGGTGTACAGAGATGAGGTAGTCATTCAAAAATCATGGTAAACATGATTTCTTCAGACAAAGTAGGTCCACGCAACTTATGTGACTTGTTAAGCAAAACTCCTGAACTTATTTAGGCTTGCCATTACAAAGGGGTTGAATACATATTGACTCAAGAGATTTCAGTTTTTCATTTTTTATTCATTTGTAAATATTTCTGAAAACATAAATTCCACTTTGACATTATGGGGTATTGTGTGTAGGCCAGTGACACAAAATCTCAATTTAATCCATTTTAAATTCAGGCTGTAACACAACAACATGGAGTGTTGGGGTGTGAATACTTTCTGAAGCCACGACACATAACTCCTGGATGGCTGATGCGATGTATTGGCTATTGAGGGGCTTTGAAGCCACTGGTCAGCCATCTTGGCACTCCCCAGTAGGAGCAGTGCACCATGGGAATCAATGGAATTCCCCAGTATTTCAATTAAATAAAAAGGACAAAATTACATGGATTTGAAGACGTCCTCCAGAACTTTTCCTGTTGAAAAGTGATATCCCACGTATCAATACAGCAAAATACACATCCTAAAGGGTAAAATAGTGTTTTTTAGACACAACTGCAAACTTCAAGGAACTATAAAGGATCAATAGAGAACAAATGAGGAAAGCCCCTCCCCCTACTTGTGCCATGTCATGACTTACCTGGACCACCTATTGAGATGTGCCTTTTGTTAAGTAAACCAGGTGTTATATGAGGTGAAGTGCCACTTTATGAGACTGGAGTGGCACTTTAAGTATTTGTTTGTTGTTGTAGTGGGGACTGTATCATTAATACTCTCTAAAGAAAATACCTTTAAGGAAAATGTTTTAGTTTAAAAAAAAATGGCTCACATAATGTAATGTCAATGTAGACATTCATAAATAATAACTTAAGTCTTTTTTACAATGGAGGAGGAATGCCAAGATGGCTGCGCTGTGGCTTCAATGCACGACCCCCTGTCAGTCATCCAGGGTTTACACGTCTCAGACAGTAAATGATCACCCAACTAGGGCACTTTGTACTGTACACACTGTCACAGCGTCTCCCCATGTGGCTGCATGGGCCCCAACTCCATCACTATACAGTACAGTTGTCTTATCTAAGTAAAGACAGAACGAGAGGTATACACTTTATGGAGCAGGCTCTCGAGAATGTGATTGGTCGGCTGGTCGGTTCCTCTGGCAGGTTGTGTATAGTATGTGTACCTCAGTACCACCCCCATCCCCCCAGCCCCATCCCCCAGCCCCATCCCCCAGCCCCATCCCCCTAGCCCCATTCCCACAGCCCCATCCCCCTCGAGGGACCTCTCCATTTGGGGAAGTGACAGTAATTAAGCTGCCCTCTGTGTGGCTTCTTGTGCAAATTCAGCCTCCTCTGAGGACTTGAGGGCTGGGCTGCCTCGCTCTGCAGTCGGAAGAAGGGCACTGCGCTTCATCTTCTTTCCAGGAGCCCCTGTTGGTCCCCATCCAGTGTCAGGTGTTTCCAGATTCCTTGTCCCTTAGTCTCTTATGGCACGTACTCTTGGGAGGATGTCGCTCGGCCCCTTCTTTGCTAATAAATAAAGGAAGGGCTTTACGTTACGGTGACACTACTTTTAGTAGTAATGTTGATGTGGAATGCAGTAATTCTTTAACCAATTCTGCTGAATTTATTCACACAATCCAGTGATACTTTGTAGATCTCTTTTTATATGAGGAACTGTGCAAGAGATTGTTTCATGTAATTCACAACAAATAAAAGCTTAAATACCTCAGTCTTTTGCATATTTCTTTATGCAGTGGCAGGAATTTGCCAAACATTAAGCTATTTATTTGATTATATTAGAGATTTAGAAAACAAATTAATAACTAATCATTGCATTGATCCAACTGCATTGATCCAACTGCATTTCCAACTGCATTGATCCAACTGCATTTCCAACTGCATTGATCCAACTGCATTGATCCAACTGCATTTCCAACTGTATTGATCCAACTGCATTTCCAACTGCATTGATCCAACTGCATTGATCCAACTGTATTGGTCCAACTGCCTGCCTTATTCTCTTTTCTAGATTTGTCTAAAAGTCAGACACATCCGTCATTCGTTTTCCCCTCATCTCTGGAGAGAGAGTGCATGTGTTGTTTCCAGAAACAAGCTTGTTTGAACATGTGCAGCTTCTGTTCCTCCCCTATGCACAGTACCAGTCAAAAGTTTGGACACACCTACACATTCAAGGGTTTTTCTTTGTTTTCATTATTTTGTACACTGTAGAATAATAGTGAAGACATCAAAACTATGAAATAACACATATGGAATCATGTAGTAACCAAAAAAGTGTTAAACAAATCAAAATATATTTTAGTAGTTCTTACGAAAAGTAAATACTTTAATGCTGAATACCAACTATCAATCACTTAGATCATGTATTTTCAGATCGAAGAAACTGCTCTCTACGTATCCACTCTTGATCGGAGCCACCCTTTTCCTTGATGACAGCTTTGCACACTCTTGGCATTCTCTCAACCAGCTTCATGAGGAATGCTTTTCCAACAGTCTTGAAGGAGTTCCTACATATGCTGAGCACTTGTTGGCTGCTTTTCCCAACTCATCCCAAACCAACTCAATTGGGTTGAGGTCGAGTGATTGTGGAGGCCAGGTCATCTATTGCAGCACTCAATCACTCTTTTCTTGGTCAAATAGCCCTTACACAGCCTGGAGGTGTGTTTTGGGTCATTGCCCTGTTGAAAAACAAATGATAGTCCCGCTAAGCGCAAACCAGATGGGATGGCGTATCGCTGCAGAATGCTGTGGTAGCCATGCTGGTTAAGTGTGCCTTGAATTTTAAATAAATCACAGACAGTGTCACCAGCAAATCACCCCCACACCATCACACCACCTCCTCCATGCTTAATGGTGGGAACCACACATGTTGAGATCATTCGTTACACACAGACACACACGCAGTGGCGCACGCAGGCCCACACACACACACACGCATGTGCACACACACGCATACATAGGCAGGCATGTGCGTGCAGGGTTTCTAGTGGTTGGTAGAGAGGAGAGGGTGTGGAATAGGATATCATTGGGAGTGGGATGTCTTTGACCTACAGTATAGTTCTAGTAGTTAGCTAGTTCCACTTCCATGGCTCAGTTTAAGAAGCATACATTATGGCCCAGTATTAACATACATTATTGCCCAGTATAAACATACATTATGGCCCAGTATAAACATACATTATGGCCCAGTATAAACATACATTATGGCCCAGTATTAACATAAATTATGGCCCAGTATTAACATACATTATGGCCCAGTATAAACATACATTATGGCCCAGTATAAACATACATTATGGCCCAGTATAAACATACATTATGGCCCAGTATAAACATACATTATGGCCCAGTATTAACATACATTATGGCCCAGTATTAACATACATTATGGCCCAGTATAAACATACATTATGGCCCAGTATAAACATACATTATGGCCCAGTATAAACATACATTATGGCCCAGTATTAACATACATTATGGCCCAGTATTAACATACATTATGGCCCAGTATTAACATACATTATTGCCCAGTATTAACATACATTATGGCCCAGTATTAACATACATTATGGCCCAGTATAAACATACATTATGGCCCAGTATTAACATACATTATGGCCCAGTATTAACATACATTATGGCCCAGTATTAACATACATTATGGCCCAGTATTAACATACATTATGGCCCAGTATTAACATACATTATGGCCCAGTATTAACATACATTATGGCCCAGTATTAACATACATTATGGCCCAGTATTAACATACATTATGGCCCAGTATTAACATACATTATGGCCCAGTATAAACATACATTATGGCCCAGTATTAACATATATTATGGCCCAGTATTAACATACATTATGGCCCAGTATTAACATACATTATGGCCCAGTATAAACATACATTATGGCCCAGTATTAACATACATTATGGCCCAGTATAAACATACATTATGGCCCAGTATTAACATACATTATGGCCCAGTATTAACATACATTATGGCCCAGTATTAACATACATTATGGCCCAGTATAAACATACATTATGGCCCAGTATTAACATACATTATGGCCCAGTATAAACATACATTATTGCCCAGTATTAACATACATTATGGCCCAGTATAAACATACATTATGGCCCAGTATAAACATACATTATGGCCCAGTATTAACATACATTATGGCCCAGTATAAACATACATTATGGCCCAGTATTAACATACATTATGGCCCAGTATTAACATACATTATGGCCCAGTATTAACATACATTATGGCCCAGTATAAACATACATTATGGCCCAGTATAAACATACATTATGGCCCAGTATAAACATACATTATGGCCTAGTATTAACATACATTATGGCCCAGTATTAACATACATTATGGCCCAGTATTAACATACATTATGGCCCAGTATTAACATACATTATGGCCCAGTATTAACATACATTATGGCCCAGTATAAACATACATTATGGCCCAGTATTAACATACATTATGGCCCAGTATTAACATACATTATGGCCCAGTATTAACATACATTATGGCCCAGTATTAACATACATTATGGCCCAGTATTAACATACATTATTGCCCAGTATTAACATACATTATGGCCCAGTATTAACATACATTATGGCCCAGTATAAACATACATTATGGCCCAGTATAAACATACATTATGGCCCAGTATTAACATACATTATGGCCCAGTATTAACATACATTATGGCCCAGTATAAACATACATTATGGCCCAGTATTAACATACATTATGGCCCAGTATAAACATACATTATGGCCCAGTATTAACATACATTATGGCCCAGTATTAACATACATTATGGCCCAGTATTAACATACATTATGGCCCAGTATAAACATACATTATGGCCCAGTATTAACATACATTATGGCCCAGTATAAACATACATTATTGCCCAGTATTAACATACATTATGGCCCAGTATAAACATACATTATGGCCCAGTATTAACATACATTATGGCCCAGTATTAACATACATTATGGCCCAGTATTAACATACATTATGGCCCAGTATTAACATACATTATGGCCCAGTATTAACATACATTATGGCCCAGTATTAACATACATTATGGCCCAGTATTAACATACATTATTGCCCAGTATTAACATACATTATGGCCCAGTATTAACTTGCAGAGAACGGAAACTTGTCTTTATTCTTACTGCTGTGGCAGTCAGTCCCAGTTATGGTTACCTATCTCTGGATGTCTTGCTGTGGCAGTCAGTCCCAGTTATGGTTACCTATCTCTGGATGTCTTGCTGTGGCAGTCAGTCCCAGTTATGGTTACCTATCTCTGGATGTCTTGCTTTGGGTCAGTCCCAGTTATGGTTACCTATCTCTGGATGTCTTGCTTTGGCAGTGAGTCCCCATTGGCTCTGTTTTACTTGATGCCTCTGTAATTAACTGGTCTGATTAAGTGTTCCAGTCTACCCATTAGCTTCTACAAGCAAAGACCAACTTCCTTGTGCCCACCTCTCAATCATGGCCCAGATGCGTCATATGCCTCGCCACCAATGCACTCAGGACTAATTATCATGCAGGTGCGTTGCCTGATATTTACTTTGGCTAGGGAGGCGCTAACAAGCATTTGTTTTGGGTTGTCTCACACACATGCAAAGTTAGACACACTTATATCATGCTGGGTCTAGCTATACACTTTGCTCCTGACTTTGTTTGGTGACATAACGTAATACGCATAATATTCAGGCCTTAACTAATGCTCAGTGCAGTTCTACTACACAAGTGTTCTCACATAATATTCAGGCCTTAACTTAACTGGAGGGGAGAGAAGGGCCTTGGTCAGGGAGGTGACCAAGAACCCGATGATCACTCTGACAGAGCTCCAGAGTTCCTCTGTGGAGATGAGAGAACCTTGCAGAAGGACAACCATCTCTACAGCACTCCACCAATCAGGCCTTTATGGTAGAGTGGTCAGACGGAAGCCAGTCCTCTGTCAAAGGCACATGACAAACAAGATTCTCTGGTCTGATAAAACCATGATTGAACTCATGAATGAATGCCAAGCATCATGTCTGGAGGAAACCTGGCACCCTCCCTACGGTGAAGCATGGTGGTGGCAACATCATGCTGTGTGGATGTTTTTCAGTGGCAGCGACTGAGACAAGTCAGGATTGAGGCAAAGATGAACGGAGCAAAGTAGATCCTTGATGAAAAGCTGCTCCAGAGCGCTCAGGACCTCAGACTGGGGTGAAGGTTCACCTTCCAACAGGACAACGACCCTAAGCACACAGCCAAGACAACGCAGGAGTGGCTTCGGGACAAGTCTAGAGGCTGTAATCGCTGCCAAAGGTGCTTCAAGAAAGTACTGAGTAAAGGGTCTGAATACTTGATATTTCAGTAAAAAAAAAAATATACATTTGCTACAATGTCTAAAAACCTTTTTTTGCTTTGTCGTTATGGGGTATTGTGTGTAGATTAATGAGGGAAAAAAATATTTAATACATTTTAGAATAAGGCTGTAACGTAACAATATGTGAATAAAGTCAAGGGATGTGAATACTTTCCGAATGCACTGTATATGATGGGATGTGTAGACATTATGGAATAGTATACATAGGATAGAATAGTATATTTACAGCAGAAGTTGAATATGTTGGCATTGACTAGAATACATTATATACATATGATATGAGTAAAACAGTATGTAAACATTATTAAAGTGACCAGTGTTCCTCTATGGTACAGGGTTCAGTAACCGAGGGGTAGCCGGCTAGTGGCAGTAACTTAAGTTCAGAGCAGGGTACTAGTGATGGCTATTTAACAGTCTGATGGCCTTGAGATAGAAGCTGTATTCAGTCTCTTGGTCCCAGCTTTGGATGCACCTGTACTGACCTGGCCTTCTGGATGACAGCAGGGTCAACAGGCCGTGGCTCAGATAGATGTCCATGATGATCTTTTTGGCCTTCCTGTGAAATCGGGTGCTGTAGACGTCCTGGAGGGTAGGTACGGGCGGTGCAGTCGACGTACCAGGCGGACATACAGCCCAGAGGGAAAAACAATAGTTTAACATTTTTGAACAAATTAATTTCTTCCCAAATGAAGGAGAAGCCAGAGAGAAAGCGAGACAGAAAGAGAGAACGAGAACTAGCTATATTTCGTAGTAAACATATCGATGTTACATTGAACTGGGTGAATGGAATATGAATGCCAGTCATCCAATATGCTGTAACAGAAATAAAGCCATGCTCATAAAAAAAAATAATCGCCCTCCCTCATCTTAAATGGCACCGACCGCCACTGACCTAGATTATAATTTCAGCACCATTTTGATTGGGACAGCGCCATCGTGCTTGTCGCGTGGGAGGACTAGTCTAGATAAATCAATCATGGTCAGATTTTTGTTTTCACTGAATCTCCGTTTGCATATTTGGTAGCAATTAGCCTGGGGAAATGTTAGCTAAGTTGCTAATGATAATCTGTATACTAGTTTGGTCATATATTAGCTGATCAGAACATTTTGCTAGCATGTTATACAAGTGGATTTTGCTCTTCAGCCGTCCTACTCCCCACCAAAAGCCTGTGACTTGTCTGACAATCAATCAATGTGATTTTGTTTCACTGAATCTCTGTCTGAATATTTGGCTAATTGATCTCTGGCTGGACAAGTGGAAGTGGCAGCTAGCTCATGTATTCCTTTGCTCATCTATCACTGATCAGAAATATTTTAGCATGCAGTTATGTATCCTAAATCAAGAGTATTAGGTATCTATTGACTCACGTAGTAGCCTTATATAGCCTTATGTAGATCCTAGGCTATTTTCATATCATCCCGATCCCACTGAAACCCAAAATCCTGACTCCTGTCTCGCATGAAAATTAAAACAACGACCTGATCTGCTATCTATCTGTATCAACTCATCAACTCCATTTTGGCAAATAGGAGATTTTCTGTCATTCGTTGGATGTTATCTAACACACACACACACACACACACACACACACACACACACACACACACACACACACACACACACACACACACACACACACACACACACACACACACAACAAACAAACAAACAAACAAACAAACAAACAAACAAACACGGACATGTTGTCTTTGCTCATCAGTTCAAGCAGTTTTTGTAGCGTTGTTTGGTGAGGGGTTGAGGGCTGTGTGTGTTGGGATCGATGTGTGCAGTATTGTTTGGTGAGGGGTTGAGGGCCGTGTGTGTTGGGATCGATGTGTGCAGTATTGTTTGGTGAGGGGTTGAGGGCTGTGTGTGTTGGGATCGATGTGTGCAGTATTGTTTGGTGAGGGGTTGAGGGCTGTGTGTGTTGGGATCGATGTGTGTAGTATTGTTTGGTGAGGGGTTGAGGGCTGTGTGTGTTGGGATCGATGTGTGCAGTATTGTTTGGTGAGGGGTTGAGGGCTGTGTGTGTTGGGATCGATGTGTAGCGTTGTTTGGTGAGGGGTTGAGGGCTGTGTGTGTTGGGATCGATGTGTAGCGTTGTTTGGTGAGGGGTTGAGGGCTGTGTGTGTTGGGATCGATGTGTGCAGTATTGTTTGGTGAGGGGTTGAGGGCTGTGTGTGTTGGGATCGATGTGTGCAGTATTGTTTGGTGAGGGGTTGAGGGCTGTGTGTGTTGGGATCGATGTGTGCAGTATTGTTTGGTGAGGGGTTGAGGGCTGTGTGTGTTGGGATCGATGTGTGCAGTATTGTTTGGTGAGGGGTTGAGGGCTGTGTGTGTTGGGATCGATGTGTGCAGTATTGTTTGGTGAGGGGTTGAGGGCTGTGTGTGTTGGGATCGATGTGTGTAGTATTGTTTGGTGAGGGGTTGAGGGCTGTGTGTGTTGGGATCGATGTGTGCAGTATTGTTTGGTGAGGGGTTGAGGGCTGTGTGTGTTGGGATCGATGTGTAGCGTTGTTTGGTGAGGGGTTGAGGGCTGTGTGTGTTGGGATCGATGTGTAGCGTTGTTTGGTGAGGGGTTGAGGGCTGTGTGTGTTGGGATCGATGTGTGCAGTATTGTTTGGTGAGGGGTTGAGGGCTGTGTGTGTTGGGATCGATGTGTAGCGTTGTTTGGTGAGGGGTTGAGGGCTGTGTGTGTTGGGATCGATGTGTAGCGTTGTTTGGTGAGGGGTTGAGGGCTGTGTGTGTTGGGATCGATGTGTAGCGTTGTTTGGTGAGGGGTTGAGGGCTGAGTGTGTTGGGATCGATGTGTGCAGTATTGTTTGGTGAGGGGTTGAGGGCTGTGTGTGTTGGGAGCTGGGGGACAGGGCAGTGCTACCAGATGATGCCAGGAGTGGAGCTATTTTCCTCTTTAATTATCATCACAGTGCCAGTGTTACAGCAGAGAACCAGATGGTTCCCCATGCATGAAGTGCAGATCTGAGCGCAGGCCTGGACACGTCATCCACACACACAATGCATGGAGAGATATCAGATCCCTTCACGACTGAGGTCCTCTCTCCCTT